>BQNB010107747.1:0-23101 GCA_026074375.1 Tanacetum coccineum | reverse complement strand
GAGATGAGGGTCCAACTAAAGTAACATCACTTCGTGTGGTGATAACTTTAAGATCTTCCCGTAGGTTGGGAACGATGTTGCTCGAAAGCACACCTTGAGGTCTCTCCTAGAGAGCCTTTTGCATTTGACCCATCATATTTGCCATTTGGGTATTTTGGGTTTTTAATTGTTGCATTTGTTGGTTATTAATATCTTCCGTCCACATTTCCGTTACAACCTTTAAGACAACCCCGTACCTCGTTGTGTGATTGTTCTATGAACAATCGCAATACTCGAGAAGAGCTACATAACTTTGCGGATGAAGTTCATCGTATGCTAACCGTCATCCATCATGACATTGTCAATCTCATCCCACAATTTATGTCCGGATGAGCACGAATTAGAAAGGAAGGGAAAACACACATCTTCACATATATCCTTTAACCAAACACTCTCAAGAACTCACATAGGTGATTCTTATTCACAAGAAACCACAAGATACACTTCTACCATACACTCAAGCCTCATAACTATCATACACTCTTGTTAGTGATCACTAGTTCTAGTACATCCCCAAATCACTAAAGTGAAATGAAAACCCGAGTCATCCTTACTACTATCAACCTCGAGTCATCTACCTAGTCATCTTCACAAGAATATTCACCATGTAACCATTCCCTACAAGTGAATTTCGTAATGAAATGTGTCTCATCTTCATATCCCGACACTCATAAGCATGTGTGCCTATGTTGTCAAAAGTCAAGTGAATTTCGTAATGAAATGCGTCTCATCCAATCATTTCCACTGTTTAACAAGTGAAGAACACAAAGAAGATATTCAATCTTTAAAGTGTTGTTGAGTCATCACAATATCGTGTCTTTCATTTGTTCATTTCCGCTTTTGAGCAAGTGAAGAACACAAAGAAGATATTCAACCTTCAAGTGTTGTTGAGTCATCACAATGTCGTGTCTTTCATTTGTTCATTTCTGCTTTTGAGCAAGTGAAGAACACAAAGAAGATATTCAACCTTCAAGTGTTGTTGAGTCATCACAATGTCGTGTCTTTCACTTTTCTTCCACCATTTTCACATTTTCACCTTTGTTCATCAACATTAACAACCAACAAAACACCCAACAAACCTATAGTCAACACCTTCCCTTTCCATTCACGCTCATCCTTCTTCGTTTATGTTTCCTCAACCAATCATCCTTATCATCAACATTTAGTTCGACCTAAAGTCTTACGATAATGTTTATCCTTAAACACCCCAAACATGAAAAGCATACATAATGCTTAACAAAGAAACCTTGAGGATTTAGGAATCTCTCAATACAACACTTAGTCTATTCAAACCCACAATCATCATATGTTAATACTTCTTATCCATATGACATCTTGGAAGGAGTCATTCTCATAATAAGACTTGTTGGTCAAGTCTTAGTCCTTAAGCATGTGTAAGTCGAATCTTATCATTGGTTCCTAAACATTTCCATGTCTTAAGCATTCATCATTTTTCTTTATTTAGGTTGTTGTCTTTAGTGCCACACTTTAGAGTGCATATACCTAAAACATACATGATTTGTTCTCCACTAAATGTATTGCATATATATCTATCATCATCATTATATATATGTGCATTTTTCTACTAACTTTGTTTTGTAGCACTTTTTCGTTACTTGATTTCTTAGTGCCCCAATCAAGGGGGAGCATACACCAAGGGGGAGCATTTGCGTCTAAGCCATTACTTTTGCAACCGTTTAAGACATCTACACATTTCTTGATATGTGTATTTCATCCCTATATATATATATATATTTTTTTTGCACGAAACTAACCATTAATGTAGGTTAAGAGTTTGCAACTAATTTGATCCATAGATTTGCTTGAGTCAATCTTCAAGGGATGTCATTGTTTAAAAGGGACTGATAGAATAAAGACTTCACTTAGGATGATACAAGCTCGCCTCTTTGATTGAAGAGCTGAAGTGTAGTAAAAGTCTCGCCTAGGAGTCCACTTTTTTGTTTCGACAAAAGGGGGAGAAGAAGTGTAAATAAGTAACTTATACATTTTACTATGAGTTAAAATTTACATTTTTTGCCATCATCAAAAAGGGGGAGATTGTTGGTAGAAATATTACATTACGATATTTATTCTATACATTCTCTTTATGTTTTGGTGATGACAAACATGTAACATATAACCAATACATTGCGTGTAATCTATGACCGTGGGCTCATAGATGTTGTACATGACTGGTATGAACAACTATTTTTCTTTATATTTGGCCTTTTTAAGCTTATTTTATGAACAAGTTTGTTGATCTGTTTTAGTAGCTTCTTCAAATCCCAACTGATTACTATTTCTATTTTGAGTTGAGTCGGACAATAATTTTTTACATTATTCCAGGTGTGAGCAATATCTAGAGTCATGATCTTTCATCTAGATGTGATTATGTTCTTTATAATTTCAAAGCCAACTTTGTGAGAATCTAAGATGCATCGACTTTTTCATTCCCTTTTTCTCAATTCTCAGGACGAGGAGTACCACTATTTCCAAGATCACACCCTATATCTCTTAGCAGGTACATTTTAATGTTAATTTGTCATGGTTTTTCTTTCTTCATACAATGCTTGATTAAGCTTTATGGCATGTGCGTGTTTGTTTGCTTTGGTTAGTCTTATGTCTATCTCCGGTTCCACTCAAGCATAGTTACTTTTTTATTTGATTATTGTAAGCTTAAAGTAGCAATAACAGTCTTACTATAAAAGTTTACTTTAAGTTATGACGCCTTATGTATGAATACATGCAACCACAACAGAATACAAGGCTTATCAAATACCAAGTGGAGAGCAACTTTACCAGGTTTTCTGAGGTTTGACTTATAAACTTCACGTGTGTTTCTTCAAATTAAAATAGCATCATCGTTGATATTTATGTAGCGATATATTATTGTCCATGGGTTAGTATACATGTATATTGTTAAGTTAACTAAACTACATTTCTGTATTTATGTAGCTGGCGGCTTTGGCAGCTTTGTGCATACAGTACGCGGTCGCATTTAGGGCAAATGTTAATCACAAATGAGATTTGAACTATTAAGTTAATAGGCACAAATCTGTTCTTCGGGTTGGTCTCCAAATCCTTTATATTTTACATATTGTAAGAAGAATTACTATATGTGATGCAGATACTTTCTTTACCATGATAGATTGAAAAACTAAAGCTAATACATATGGTGTTACTGCACAGAAGCAAACACATGTATTTGCTATGTATGCTGAAAGATTATTTGTATTTTGATGTAAAGATTATTTGTATCTACAAAGTAATAAAAAGATGTGTAATGACTTGTTGGTTTATAATAGTCCACTATATGAAAGTATATATGGTGAGGTGAACTTGAAGTGTTTGATAAAATTTCTTAGTAAAGCATATAACATTATTTAGTGTTTATACGGGATCCGGTGCAAGTTATGATGAAATGATCATATGCAAGGCATGGCAATAAAGGTAACTTATTTGTATAAACAAAACTCATCTTAAGTATATTTAATAAGCTTTCAAAACTACATATCAATTTTGGGATATCATGGATAAGTACTTTCTAAGCATGTCTAATAAGCTTTCAAAACTACATAGCCAAAGTGCATTTGTAAGTGTTATCAATAAGAAACTGTCGTCAGACTAAGTCACTACATCTTGTCGGAGGCGTGGCCGATGTTGTAGTCATGTAAATGATGACGGTAGTATAGTATATAGCAATAAATGAAAATTTAATGGTTAAGATTTCTTTTTCTAACTAAAGTATAATTTTAAACTAAGGATAACTTGCTTTAAGACATCAAAAGTTGTTGGTTGCCGTCGGTAGATTATTTCGATTAAGTATTCTTCGTGGGGTGTCAAAAACCTGGGCACTTAGCTGATGAGGCTGGGACGTTCCGAGAAGAAAGGTCGCTACATAGAATAGTCTCACCAATGAGATCATTAAATTTTTGATGTTTGCGTGCTTTGAGTGGTATTGTTTATTTAGCGGTAAATCTAAGAAATTCGGCCTAAAAGAGTGGAGTATCCCACTATTACATTGCGAACATTCTCCTGTGGGGTCTCAACCTGATAACCTAAGTCGAACTCGGTTGGGATCTATCGAGAATATGCTGGTTGGTGGGTGATCTAGTCTTTTCCCTAGATTTCTTCAGAAATATCGTTATGCACATAAACTATAAACTATACTACTTTCTAAAATTGTCGATCTAAATTTAACTTAAAATTAAGCACAACCACTCTAATTGAATAATTGTTGGGAGCAAAAAGTTGACAAGTCATAGTTATAAGTAGTGTATATTAGCATAATTTACTTGTACTTAACAGTGATTTCGTTTTTACGCTTAGCTTGGGACTAGTGAAAAATCGGGGACGATGAATTTATCCGTCAGGACATCCTTAGATTATCTATGGGGCTTCTCATTCTATGATCCCAGTGTTGATAAAATAAAGGAAGTCAAACAGGTAGTTAAGAAAAGAAAAAAGAAAATCCAAAAATATTAGGGATAGTTAGTGTACATATAAAAAATGGTGAAAACGGGACTTGTCGAAGCTATTGATTCTTTAGTTTCCCTTGACGAACACTTAGCTACTTTTTGAGGTTATTAGTCGAGGGGGATTAAGATTCTTGGTCTTCTTGAGTGTTTACTTCGTAACATTGCGTGAGGACACGGCAATACCTTAGTATGGGGGATTTTGGTAGGTGCTTAATTACACATACCCTATTTTCCATTAAAATGGGCTTAAATGACTAAAAACGTACGCAAAAAAATAAATTGTATTTGTATGTTTTGCATTTGTATTATGCAGGAAACGGATATTCAAGAAAAGGACGATAAAGCAAGCAAAAACGAACAAAACCGAGCACGGAATGGAAAAGACAAAGTCAAATCGAAGCCAAAGTCAGTCAAAGTCAAAAGTCAATCAAGTGAAGAAAATACAACTTGAGGGACTAAAATTGCCAAAGCCTACAAGTGTTGTATTACAAGAAATAAAAATACAAGGGCTGAAATAGGGAAATTAGGTGAAGTATAACTTGAGGGCCAAGCTCCAACTTACCCAAAACCATGTTTCCCGGCCCAACAGAACCCAAAAACCAAATCAACAATTCAGACCAAACTGGGTTCTCTTCCCTCGCCCCTTTTACCCTGCAACCATGAAAAATTCAGAGGATAAAACCTTCCCGTCCTCCTCCACTATCTTCCCCCAGCTTTATAATTGCCATGTTGGCAATCCTTCACCATTTTCAAGTAATTTCGATGGCTAGATTGACTCAACAAGAAGCACAAGAAGATTGAATGGCTGAGATTACTATTCTCATTCCCCACCACAACAAAAACGCCTTGAGAAGCTCTCACAAAAGAAGCACAGGTGAGAAGGCCAAGAAGAGAAGACTTCGACTATAAATAGAGCCTCTTGTAAGCCTTTAAGGCATCTTTAAAAATAAAAAAATCTTAGATTATCTTAGTTTTATTGTAATTTTTATTAAGTCATTTTAGCATTTTATTCAGTTTATTTTACTGCCTTGTACTCTTTTTACGAATTAATGAAAGTTTGAAGTTTATGAGTTAAAAAGTCAAGTTTTTAAATTCAACTGCTTAAGTGTTTGATTTGTGTTTAAAATGTGTAAAGAAGCTCTCACTCAAGCTTATTTATAAGCTGTTTTCATTAAGTAAACTAAAAAAGCTAATTAGTTAAGAAAAAAATCGAAAAAATCTCACCTCAAATACACCACAGCTTATGGATGATAAGCCAATTTTGGATGGGCTTATGGACACTACTAGCTTGTTTTATACAAGCAAAAGCTTGTAGATTCTTTGTTTAACCCTGTTTTGAGCAAGGGAGTTGTAAGTTTCTCTTTTTCTTATTTTTCTTATTTACTGTAGAACTGCTTATAGTGCTTATTTATGCTTTATTATAATGTTTAGTGCTTATCTTGCTTAGTTGTTAGTTTAAAAGTGATTTGTGCAAATTTCTTAGTTAGTACTGTTAGTTATGAGTTAAAACTGTTAGATTGATTTAGTTTATTTAAGTGCTTATTATTGATTGAAATCTGCTTATAAGTGCATTATTTTGTTATTTGATAATCTGTTTTTAACAATTTAGCACCAAATCAGCTTAAAATAAAAAGAAAAATGATTTTTGAAAACTTTAAGGGGTGTTTGGAACAAGAAGTACTAACCCATAGTTAGTACTGCTAGTTCTCTTTTGGGATTTTCAACTAACAGTACTAACTCCAGGTTGGTACTGGTAGTTAATACTGTTAGTACTGTTAGTTCATTTTTGCTTTTTAGCTTATTATTTCTGCTTATTTAAGATTTGCTTAGCTTTTTAGAGTAGATTAAGCCCATTTTCGTTAACTGTCTTTAGTAGAGCTTATTTAAGCTTATTTGCCTTTTCAAGGTAATTTCAAGAGTTTATCAGTTGTTAGTTTTTTTTAGCCTATTCGCCATTCTAGTTTATTCTAGTTTCTTATTCTTATGCCTGAGTGCTTATTAGGGTTAGTTAAATATCTGTTTTAGCTTATTTGCTTATCTCTTATTTCATTGTGTCTTATTAAAGCCAGCAGTACTAAATCTAAGCAAGCAGTATTAACTCAAAGCTAGCAGTACTAACTCTAAGTTAGTACTGCTGAGTTTCTCTTGCTTAATTTAGCTTAATTTGCTTGTTGAATTTGCTTATTTAGGGTTAGTTAAGCTTATAATTTGTCAAGGCTTGTTCAAGCTTATACCTTGCTTATCTTTGTTTGCACTAGTCTTATTAGGTTTAAGTGCCTAACATGTTGTGTTTCCATTAATCCCATTACTTATTTGAGCTCAAACCGCTTAGCGTTTATAGCATTTATATCACTTTAGGGTGCATAATTTTTGATAATATTAGTTTATTTTGCTCGCATTTTTACATATCTCCGTCTAATTATAAATAGGTTTAAATCATTCTTGCTTTTCGTTTGTTTTAGTTTTTATGTACTCCCGTTTTTTGCATATTTAACTTGTAGAAATAGAAAACCAATCATAACTTTGTCATATTCAAACATCGATTATCAATTCGTCATTCGATTTTCCATTCAAAGCCTCGTTGGGACTTAACGACCCGGAACTCATACTCTCCGCAATCTTTCTTGACCCTCAAGAACACTCATTTAAAAGAAAATAGATAAATATTTAAATAGTGTGTTTCATTAATCCCAAGATTATTTGTAAGGTGAGGTTGATGAATAATGATAAGTTAATTTCTTATTCCAATATTGTCGTAAATTTTACTTGTACGAAAAACTATTTGTTGTTATGTATAATATACATAGTTTTTGAAATTTTATGAGTATATAAATGAGTTTTCTAACCATTTTTATACAACACATATCTTTTGTAAAGTATTATATGTTAAAAAATATATAATTATGTATGTATTTTAGAACCATGCAAGCACAAGCATTTTCTTTTTCTTAGTTACTAATGTATTGATACAATCTTTTCTTTTGTTTAACCAACCCAAGGTCAAACAAAGCAAGTTGTTGAGAAATATTTAAACGTGTTGTTGAAAATAGATTAAATCGTTGGAAATATTTAAGTGACTAGTTTTAACACATTTAATAATATACTTGACAAGTTATTGAACTCTTAGTCCTAAGTATATTCCCATACTCGAAAATTTTTACAAGATGTTTATGTAACATTTATAAATTGAGTGATCTATACCTATATGCAATGCAAATACAATTTCGCAACCTAGTACAAGAAATCTAGCATAAGTTTCAGTTAGGCATAATATGGAAAAAAACTAGCTACAAACGAATAGTGTACATGGCACATGTGCTTAGATATTCAATTAGCTCAATTACAAATAGCAACGATCATTTAATAATTTCAATTAACAAACTTAAGACACAAAGAAGTGCACATAATCATATAGCATAACACATAAGAGTATTTGTCGTCGTTTTGTGTATTAGATACAACAATATATACTTAGCTCGGTTTTGTTTGAAAACGAATTAGTTTCTTACCCATTTCAAAAATTAACCAATTTTAATATTTTTGAAATGTCAATTACACCATTTTCAAAGATATACCGACTAAAAATGTCCGATTCGAAAGGAAAAGATAAAATACAAGTTTTCCGTTAAAACAAAACTCAACGTTTTGGACAATAAGTAGAATTTTGTATTTTGACCAACTTAGATTTATTTTTAATACTTGGAAGTGTTCTTATATGAAATTAGACTCAATTATCTTCGAAATGGCGGGTGACACGACTTCTACGAACTTACGGTTGATTTTATATGATTTTTTAAAGTTTCTAAAAATTTTCCGAATCAGACAGGTGATCCCCTTAAAATTAAGGGGTCCGCCCAGGAATTAAGGAGGCTGCCCAAATATTTAAGGGGGCCGCCCACCTGATACTCAGAATTACAATTTTTATAAAAAATTGTTTTCTGACTTTGCGAAAAGGTGTACAACTTTCTGAATATTGGATATACGAAACATATAACTCTTATTTGAAGGGCATCATTTTTATTCTCGAGCTAGCTATAATTAGTGTATACTAACATCAAAACTAATGCAAGTTAATCAACAAACACTTTTCTTATTATTTAATCCCACTTAGTGGGTAATTTGATACATGGATCGTACCCAATTTTTAAAACTACTTGTTTTGAAAATTAAAGCGACGTGGCTGTTAATACCTGACTCACGTATTCTTACTCCTTTTTATATATAGATAAATATACAATAAATATATATATATTAAAAACAAGGATCTAAAATTCACAAAATAATTGAAAGCGGAACGTAGTTTAGAATATTTCGGATCATTACTGTGCCAACGGAGGCTTGAATGGAAATCGAATGACGGATTTGATAATTGTGTTCGAATATGACAAGGATGTTGACTGGGGGTTCCGGTACTAAACCTAATAAGCAAGATGCAACGAAAAAGATAAGCAAGGAAATATAGCTAAGTTGGCATAGGGGTTAGGAATGGTACATACACTAAAAACTTTTGACTAGGACAAATATGCTTATATAAATAAGCTTAAGACAAATCATATAGGCTAAGACTAACTCTTAAAATAAGCAAGTTAGAAGCAATTTAAAACTAAGTTTAATCACGTTGGGAGAAACTCAGCAGTACTATCCACAGTACTAACAGTATTAACTATCAGTACTAACTTGGAGTTAGTACTGCTAGCTTTGAGTTAGTACTGCCAGCTTTAGCAAAACACAATGAAACAGGGAATAAACAAATAGGCTAAAAACAGATACAATTTAACTACCCGCTAATAAGCACTCAGGCATAAGGAATAAGCAACTAGATAAACTAAATGGCAAATAAGCTATAAAAGCTACAAACTGACTAAACTCTATATTAAATTGCTTTTGAACAGCGCGAATAAGCTTAATAAGCTTACTAAAGACAGTAACGAAAATGGCTTAATCTACTCTAATAAGTGAGGAAATCTGAAATAAGCAGAAATAATAAGCTAATAATGCAATAATGACCCAACTGTACTAACAGTTTTTAAATACCAGTACTAAACTTGAAGTTGTGCTAGCTTTGAGTTAGTTATGCTAGCTCTAAATGTTAATAGAGAAACCAGCCAGTAAGTACTACTATGGATTAGAACAAGCTTTTTCCAAACACACATTAAAGTTTTTCAACAAATCATTTTCTTTTTATTTTAAACTTATTTGGACCTTTAAATTGTTTAAAAAACAGATTATCAAATAACAAAATAAGACACTTATAAGCAGACTTCAATCAAGAATAAGCACTTAAATAAGCTAAATCAATCTAACAGCATTCACCAACATGCTACCAGTACTAATTGAAAAAGTAACACAAACTAATTTTAAACTAACAACTAAGCAAGAGAGCACCTAACTTCATGATAAAGCATTAATAAAGCAAATATAGGTAACGAAATAAGACCACTGTAAGCTAGTTCTACATGTAAATAAGAAAAATAAGAAAAAAGAGGAGAAGAATTACAAAACCCTTGCTCAAAGACTGGGTAACAAAGATTTACAAGCTCTAGCTTGTGTAAACAGCTTATAGTAGTGTCCATAGCCATCCAAAATGGTTATCATCCATTAAGCTGTGTATATTTGAGTCGTGGTGGAAGTTTTTTTTTTGTTTTTTAATCTAATTAGCTTTTTTAGATTTACTTAATAATATAAGCTTATAATTTAAGCTTGGGTGAGAGCCTTCTTAACACAATTTTAAACACAAATCAATCCTTGAGAGTTTAAGAAAAACTTGTCTTTTTTAACTCATATAAACTTCAACTTTCATTAATTCGTACAAATTGAGTACAGCGGCAAGAGGTAAAATAAACTGAATAAGATGCTAAAATGACTTATTAAAAATTACATAACTAGATTAGTAAGATAATCTAAGATGCTACAAGGCTTACAAAAGGCTCTATTTATGTGACGAAGTCTTCTCATTTTTGGATATGCAGCTTAGTGTTTTCTGTCGTGAGGACTTCCATGGTGTTTTCGTTGTCCGTGAGGGACTTTGATTAAAAGTATCTCAGCCTTACAATTTCTTTTGTGCCTTCTTTTGAGTCAATCACAGCCATCGAAAATACTTGAAAATGGTGAGGGATTGCCAACTGGAAATTATAAAGCTTGGGGGGGGGGGGGGGGGGGGAGGTGATAGTGGTATGAGGGGGTAATAAGGGAAGCTGTTTTATCCAGGGTGTTGAATGGTTTGCAGGGTTTAAAGAAGGTGAAGGGAACCCGTGAGTGGTTCTTTGTTGGGCGGGAAAAATGGTTTTGGGTAAGTTGGCAGCTTTGGTCCCTCATCTCATATAACTTTATTGTAAACTTTGCCCTTTTATGATACAACTTTAGGGGTTTGACATAACTGGACACTAAAGTTTACTTCACCCGGTATGCAATTTCAGCCCTTGTCTTGCTATTCTAGTAATACAACTTGAGGTTTGGCAATTTTAGTCCCTCGGGTTGTATTTTCTTCACTTGGTGGACTTTTAACTTTGTCGGGGATGACTTTCCTGTTGACTTTTTGACTTTGACTAACTTTGGCTTTGATTTGACTTTGTCTTTTCATACTTTTCCATTCCGTGCTCGGTTTTGTCATTTTTGGCTTTGTTTTTCATCTTTTTGTCGGATATCCGTTTCCTGCACAACACAAATGCAAAACATACAAATACAATGTATTTTTGATACGTTTTTGGTCATTTAAGCTCGTTTTTAATGGAAAATGGTATGTGTAATTAAGCACATACCAAAATCCCCCATACTAAGGTATTGCCATGTCCTCACGCAATGTTATGAAGTAAACATTTACTAAAACTAAGAATCTTGATCCTCATCGACTAATAACCTCGAAAAGTAGCTAGGTGTTCGTCAAGGGGAACTAAAGAACCAATAGCTTCGACAAGTCGTGTTTTCACCATTTATATTTACACTAACTATCCCTAATATTTTTGGATTTTTCTTTTTCTTTTCTTAACTACCATGTTTGACTTCCTTTATTTTATCAACACTGGGATCATAGAATGAGAAGCGCCCATAGAATAATCTACGGATGTCCTGACGGATAAATTCATCGTCCCCGATTTTTCACTAGTCCCAAGCTAAGCGTAAAAACGAAATCACTGTTAAGTACAAGTAAAGATGCTAACACTACTTATAACTATGACTCGTCAACTTTTCGCTCCCGACAATTATTCAATTAGAGTGATTGTGCTTAATTTTAAGTTAAATTTAGGTTGACAATTTAGAAAGTAGTATAGTTTATGTGCGTAACGATATTTCTGAAGAAATCTGGGGAAAAGACTAGATCACCCACCAACCAGCATATTCTCGATAGATCCCAGCCGAGTTCGACTTAGGTTATCAGGTTGAGACCCCACAGGAGAATGTTCGCAATGTAATAGCGGGATACTCCACCCTTTTAGGCCGAATTTCTTAGATTTACCGCTAAATAAACAATACTACTCAAAGCACGCAAACATCAAAAATTTAATGATCTCATTGGTGCGATTATTCCATGTAGCGACCTTTCTTCTCGGAACGTCCCAGCCTCATCAGCTAAGTGCCCAGGTTTTTGACACCCCAGCGGAGAATACTTAATCGAAATAATCTACCGACGGCAACCACAACTTTTGAAGTCTTAAAGCAAGTTATTCTTAGTTCAAAATTATACTTGAGTTTAGAAAAAGAAATCTTAACCATTAAATTTTCATTTATTGCTATATACATACTATAATACCGCCATCATTTACATGACTACAACATCGGCCACGCCTCCGACAAGATGTAGTGACTTAGTCTGACGACGGTTTCTTATTGATAACACTTAAGAATGCACTTTGGCATTTATTATCTCACTATGGGCTTTGTTTTGAAGACTGCAACATCGGTTGTGAGCCGGCAAGATGCAGTAAACCTTTATCAGCCCACAGTTTATATTTTTCATCATTCATCATTTTTTTTTCATTTTTTATTATTTTTTTGCAACATATTTTCCGTAATAGAGAAAATTTCGTTTTAGAAACTCAAGTATAAAGCTGAACTAAGATGAATATTTTCGTTTCCGAAAGAGCTTCTTTTTAGAAAATGTCGGTTTAAAGTTAAAGCAAAATTAAGCACGTTTATTAGTCAGGTTAAGAGCTTCTGGGAGAAAAAGCGACAAGTTACACTTATAAGCTTTTAAGATTTCCAAATAATCCTTGTTTAGCATCCTACTTGTAAATAACACTATCATTTTTCGTTCTTCGCAAATTTAAAATCCCTAATAAAAGGATCCGCGAATGCTTAGCCTAATAAACTTTCGTTTATTAAATGGTTAAGGAACAAAGCTAGCGGATCAAAAACGCCCTGAATCAAAGTCAAAATTTATTTCATTCTACCATTAGGAAAGTCAATAACTGTGGGGAAATAATACAATACACTTATTTTATTTTGAAAAAATTTTTAAAATTTCCATTTTTGTTGGTATTTTTTGCAAAAATTTTTGGTGGTAATAACTTATTACGTGAGCAACAACGACTGCAGGCAAAAATCAAATCGAAGATCCCCCCATACTAGAACTAAACATTGTCCTCGATGTTTTGAAAGAGGTACCTACGTAAATCTAAGGCCGTTTATTAAGTGTGCCAAAAGATAAAACGTTAGTCGATTAGATTTTGGAGATTGGTTACCAAAATTAAAGCTGAGGTGTGACACTCTTGTGGGTGAAGGGCAAAACCACTTTTGTGAGCACGGAGAGTCTTCACAATCTAGAAATCACTGGACAAACAACACAAACACAAAACACGGTGTAATGGTACAAGGCGAGCCTCATCACACAAAAACTCTTATTCATTTACTCACATAATACTCTACTGATAAGCATGGGTTCCTCCACCCGAAGTGCTTGTTTTAGATCATTATGCTTGACACGTTCCTCGAATTTATTGAGTCCATGGGGGAACGTTTGGAGATCCGGGAATACCAATTGTTGGTACGTCCCTCCAAAGTAGTGCTCAAATGATGACATTCACTTTGAAATTTGGCCCGAGTTTTGGATTAACTCGCAGTGTCATTTGGAAAAACTTGGGTTTACAGTGAATGGTCCACTCCAGCGGGTCTTAAGTTTGCACGAAGAAAAATATTCATATCTAGAGTTAAGAGGAGGACTTCGTCAACCAACGTTAAAAATGCGGTTTTGATTTGGTGTCTTGGATTCTCGTTGTTTTTCTCTTTATAGATCATAAGATTTTTCATAGGCATGATCACAAAGTTCATTAAGTTCATTGAGCTAACTTTTCTTGTGAGACACGCTGGTTTTGATATCAAGTTTGTATGCTTAAGGGACCAGTAGCTTTGTGCTCCAACTCGTCGGAAGATGACATGCTTTCATATTCAAGCTTGTATGGAGTACACCCGAATGGGTGTTGGTAAGCTGTGTGGCTAAGGCACCTAAGTGCGGCTTAGTTTTTATTCCGTCAAAAGAGGCATGATTTCGCCCACGATCTTTCAAGAATTCGTTTTATGCCACGATTTGTTACCTCGACTTGCCCACCTTGTGTGTGGGTGATATGCGGTGGAGAGCGTTGTGTGTCTCCATATTTAAGCATCCGACCCTTTTAAAATTTGGTCATTGCAAAATTGGGTTACGCGATAACTTATGATCTGCACGAGGGCACTGTATCTGGCGCAACGAGAGATTTGAGAAATTTACAAAACAACTCCGGGGTCGTTGGTGTGGGAGCGCTTTCGCTTCAACCCATTTCGATAAGTAATCGACGACCACGAGTATATATTTGTTTCCTCTTGAAGACGGGAACGACCCCATGAAGTCAATACCCAAAACGTCAAAGATTTCACAACTTGGATGGAATTTTGAGGATCTCTTCACGTTGTAAATTATTTCCTTGACGCTTGGCAGAGTGCAGTTTTTAACCAACTCGTGGGATCTTTGTAAATAGTGGGGCCAGAAGAAAACGGCATCATAAGACCTTTTGGCGGTGTGTCCGTGAGATTTGCACCATGATGTCCCCCCGTGGGTCCATTGTGGCAAGCTTCGAGGATGTCGAAAGCTTCCTTGCCGTGCACACACCGCCGGATCACTTGATCCGCACATATCTTAAACAAGAAGGGGTCGTCCCAAAAGTAGTGTTTGACGTCTTTGAAAAACTTTCTTTTCTGCTGAGACGACATTCCTTTGATCACAAAATTCCCCGCATGGTAGTTTGCAAATCGCAAACCATGGGGGCATTATCATTCACACGAAAAGTAACCATACTAAGTGTTCTCGAGAGGAAATGTTTCCGTAATTTCCTTATTCTCGAGCTCATTTGATGGGGATTTTCAAGTCTTCAGAAGGTGGTCGGCGGTGAGATTTTCTGCTCCTTTTTATCCACGGATAACGACATCAAATTCTTGGAGCAGCAAATCCACGGAGCAATCTTGGCTTACCATCCTGCTTAGTAAGCAGGTACTAAGAGCCGAATGGTCCGTATACACTATGCTTTTGGACAATGACAAGATATGGCCGGAATTTAATCGAATAGCATTATTCTTAGGCAAGTAATGCTTTTTCCGTTGTAGTGTATTGTGCTTGAGCCTCGGTCATGGTTTTGCATTGGCATAGTGTTTCGGCTAGAAGGCGTTGTCGTACGTTGCCCTAGACTGCCCCAACAGCAAATTCATACTGGCATCACACATGATTTTAAGGGCAAGTAACATCCGGAGGCGAGACTAAATTGAAGCCTGGGTTAAATATTCATCTTAAGGGTCTCAATATGCATTCTGTTGCATTCCTGTGGGAAGAATAAACGGAGTTTTCTTTTTCAAGGAGGTGGGTCATAGGCAGGGAGTTTTTTGGAAAAAATCCTATAATAATCACGGTTAGAACCCGGACCACTTGACCGAGAAACAGCGTATACCCTTCACGGTAGTTGGGATGAATCGGCATTTTGCAATGACATAAACTTCTTGCCTTACCATCCTCAATCCCGGATTTAGACTTTATTGACAAGGACAATTCCTTCCTTGACCATAAAGTGGAATTTTTTCCATTTAGCTCAAGATTGGTGTCTTCTCACATTTTGGAGCATTTTGGTCTAAATGGGGGGGAAAGGCAAGAGGAGAAAGTGTATAGAAAGAATCACGAGAATCGATGAAATCATCCATGAAATTCTTCATGGTTTTCTCAATCATATCGTGAAAGATGCAACCACCCGTACACCTTTGGATCGCGCCTGCGCCGGTGTATTGCATAACTTAAAAGGCATGTGACGATAGGCAAATGTACCGTGTAAGGGCATGTTGAAGGTAGTCTTTCCAATTGATTCAAGGGGATCAATCGAGATCTGAAAGTAGCCGGAGAATCCGGACAAGAAGCAATTGTACTCACATTTCCGGCTAATCTTTCAAGCTTCTGATCCTTAAATGGCAAAGGGAATGATTCTTTATGAGTTGACATCATGATGTTTTCGGTCAAATATGTCGATGCAAACTCTCCATCCCGTAACCAAACTAGGTGGGGATGTATTATACTCATTTTCTTCATTTTTTACCACTGTTTATTGCCGCCCTTCTTCGGGACACAATGAACGGGCTCATACCCAGGGGCTGTCAAAGATGGGTAAATTAACCCGGCATCAAGAAGTTTGTAACTTCTTGCTTAAGACCTTATGGATTTTGGAGTTAACGTTCTTATGATGTTGAACTACGGGTTACTGTGTCGATGGAGATTTGGAGTCACTATTGATCACTAATTAACAATTCCTCGATGGTAAACTGTATTCTCACCCTCAGAAATCATAGATGACCGTCAAAACATGTGGTATGAATCATACGTGTTCAAGAAATGCATCGACTGTTTCCTTTAGAAAATCACTTCCTACGAAGGGGAGTGAAAGATGGAGAGCCGAGAATCGTTCATCAGCTTCGAAGGGGCCAGAAGTGGGGATTGCTACTTTCAGAAATTTCAAGTATTCTTGAACATATTCGTCACCAAGCAATGTCAATATCATCGACTCGGTTAACCGATTCAATGATATTGTAGGGCGAAAGTCTTAGTATCACCAACTTTGAAGTCTCGAATGGTCATCAGGTTACAGGTCATTTGATCATCGTGAACCATCTATTAAGGCAACGTGTCATCCTCTTTGTTTTCCCCTTCATTTCCCTTGTTTTTTACCCCATCCACACTTTAAAGAAAGGTCTTCTAAGATTAGGGGAACCCGAGGATCAATGGCAACGTAATTAACGACCACAAAATACGGCAGGAAAGAATAAACGTTCTAACCTCACGAAAACATCCTCAGGTGATGTGGTTGGTAGTAGAAATTATTTGGTCGCAAGTTAAGTATCATTAAGTTTTTGTCAATGCTAGGAGATTTAGTTCTTTCCCAAATGGAGAGAGGCATTAGGTTGTTGCTGTGTCACCGAGAATCGGCAAGGCCAAGCATTTTATAATCGCCGGAAAAGCACATGTTTATAATAAATCTACCGGGTCTCCAAGTTTTTTGGTGAGAAAATTCTTTCGGGAAAAAATAACCGCCAAAGCAATTCTTATTCACGGTGTCGTTGTCAAACTTAATTATCTTATCTTTATCTATTGAGGAGCTTTCTAAAACCATTGGAAAATTGGGCATGTGGAGGAGAGCGTCCACGAAACTTAGATCGAAATGGAGATTTGAAAGTCTCATAAACTTTTGGAAGCTAGGAGATCGTCTTTTTCACGGTGCTTTTCTTTGTTGGCCCTGAAGGATAAGGTAATGTTGGTTAGTCTTTAAGCAGCAATCGGGTAACAATTTGGTCATTAGTTTGGTATACCGGAGGTTGGACGTTTTTGGTGCTTGGTCTGCACCGCTATCCTTTGTCACCTCGGGTGTTTCACTTTCCATCTATTTAGAAGAGAAGAAATTTGAGGTCCATTGAGGAAACATTGCTTCGGGTTGTGATTGCTTTCACATCACCTTCGGTGTTAGCAACTGGTGTTGCTTGGAAGAGAACCGTGCCCGGATGTAGAAGAGATATTACTATTTACGTTTTTACGTGATCTAGTCTATTATATTTGCCAGTGATTTTGCATATTTTGAATTCTTAAACCAGCATCATTTGCTTTGACGAAGTTATCAAAATCGGATTAGACACACGGGGCTAGAGGAACTGGAGGCAGGTGTTGGAAGGTAGGAGCTTGATAAGTCATGGGTTGATTAATCTGGGTGGTATACTTGTCCTTGATTGAAAATTCATTACCCGATTTTGGTTCTTTAATTTATTCCCCCCATTGTTGTGTTAAATTGATTAACCTGATTTTGGTCACCCGTGTTTTAATGGTTTTGCATTGGAGGAAAACCAGGGAGTCGAATTTGGTTTGCAACCATCCTCGAGGTCGATATTGGCCTTTTCCCTTGTTGTAGTTAAACTTGCGGAGACTTTTGACATCGTACTCTTGAATTTTGTCACGATAAACGTTGCCATCTGGTGGCTGGACAATTTTGGTAAGAATGACCACCCCCGCAAGTTACACAACTTTGCTAGACCGCTTTTACGGGAGCGGGAGCTGAAGTTTGGTTTTTTTTATCGAGAATCAATGCTCTAACCATATCTTATCAGCTCCATCAACATCGGATGAAACTGCTGGGGGAGATGAGCTCGTACTCACTTTGGCTATGGACTTGCCTATGCATTCGTGTATTGACGACTTTGGGACTTGCTATCGGTGTTTCTTTGGCTATTCTCAAGGAATTTTTCCAAATAGTTAACCCGCAGCGGAGTTCAATGAATCTTGATCATTAAAGTTTAGGGCACTTATAGATTGTATCACGAGTTGTGTGCTATTCTGAAAACCCATGTTGCGGCTCCCCTAAGAAGCATCCATGAATCAGTCCATGCCTCATAAAAATGTTTAAGCAAATTTTTGATTGAAATCTCGTGATTTCATTTCGAATGTTATGTTTGTTTTAGAGGAGGGTTGGGAAAACCTCGGGATTGGGGGAAGTAATACCTGTTTTTTTGGGAGGGATCTCGGGAAGAACGGTTGGGGGTCATTGGACTTTTTCCCCCCCCCCCCCCCCCCCCCCCCCGCATGGTGCCACCTAGTACTAACTTTATCAACATATATCAAATACTGGGAGAGTACTGGGAAGAATTTGTTAATGAATTTTGAAACAAGATCATCCCATGTAACGAATCGATCAAGGGGGTTCTTTCCGAGCAAATCAGGGCGGCCCCCCTCGTGGGAAAATGGAAAATGCATAAGCTTAACAGACGTACTCAGGCGTTCGGGAATTTCATATAGAAGTGAATCTTGTTGAAATATCGGATGTGAGCAATGTGGTTCTTCTTTTTCATGTCCAAATAAATTGCTTGTTTTGAACAAGATTAAGTTAGACCTATGCTTGATCTCAAAGTTTATGGGTTTGCAGGTAATTTTTGGAGGGAACAACGATAGCATCCTCGTAACCCTCGGTGGGGTTTGTTTAGAGTAATTGCGTCATAGTATGATTATCGGCCATCGTAACTTTGGAGGATTGAATGTTTCTTGATTGTTATTTGGTTCTAAAGATGGGTGATTTCGTCAAAATTTGTCAGACGTGTTGTTTGGCGACGTTTACCGGGCTTGAGAGCGTTTGTGCGCATGCACAATATATAGAAAATATAAAAAGGAAAATTTTACACATAATTTTTTTTGGTTTCTTCATGATTTATTCACAATGTATTTTAACGGACATGAGGTAGGACAACTTTAATACAAATTATCTACGTACTTCACGGTAGCTCTCAAATGAAAAACGCAAAAAGCGAGCGAAGGAGTCGAATAATGCGCAAAGATATTAAATCCTTTCTCCTTTCGGGTGTAGTTCTCCGGAACAACCCTCCTTATACCCACCTTATAGGTTGTTCAATCAATCGAGGGTGGTCCGTTCGTCGTATTTAGAGCGACACTAATGACAAGTTTTGAATCTTTTGTTCGGGAACTTATTAATGGATTATACTTTCATGGAATAAGTGTGTATGTTATGAGCTTCTTTTACCAACTTGGTGAATTTATTTTTTTATTTATTTTAATTTTTTTATTTCTTTTTATGAAATATTTTTTTATTTTTTATTTTATATGATAATTATACTAATAAAAGAAAATGAAAAATATTTTTGTATCTTTTATTATTTTTATAAAAATAGAGAAATATTCATAATTCAAACACAAATTGTCAAATGTTACGATAATCGTTTATCTGCCTCCCGGACAACGGCGCATAAAATTGATTTCGTTATGATAGTATATATATAATATATGAGCAAAACAATCAAACCAAATACCTTAGCAAGGTGTTGGTAAGAATTCACACAATAAAATCTATACGGTGTCGAAAGTTTGATTTCCACGGGTCATTATGTCCCAACGAGGTGTGCAATGGAAAATCGAATGACGAATTGATAATCAATGTTTGAATTGAATGAAGATATGATTGGTTTTTCTATTACTATAATTAAAAATGCGAAAACGATTAAAGAAAACCTAAAAACAAAAGCTACAAAGATTTAAACCTAAAATGAGACGGGAATGTAAAAACGCGAGCTAAAAAAAGAATTAAATTATCAAAAATTAAACCCTAAAGAGATAAAAATGCTTAATTGTTAAGCGGTTTGAGCTCAAATAAGCTTAAGGCAAAACCAAATAAGCTAGAACAGGCCTAGAGAAACCTAATAAGCTAAACTAACCCTCAATAAGCAAAATCAGCAAGCAATTAAGCTAACTTAAGCAAGAGAACCTCAGCAGTACTAACTTGGAGTTAGTACTGCTAGCTTAGAGTTAGTAATGCTAGCTTTAAGTTAGTACTGCTAGCTTTAATAAAATACAAAGAAATAAGAAATAAGCAAATAAGCTAAAAATGATATTTTAACTTATCTATTATTAGCACTCAGGCATAAGATTGAGCATTAGAATAAAACTAGAATGGCAAATAAGCTAAAAACTCTAAAAATGAATAATCTATTAAATTTATTGAAATGGCGAATAAGTTAAATAAGCTCTACTAAAGGACAGTAAACGGAAATATGGCTTAATCTACTCTAAAAAGCTAAGCAAATCTTAAATAAGCAAAAATAATAGGCTAATAAGCAAAAATAAACTAACAGTACTAACAGTATTAACTACCAGTACTAACTTGGAGTTAGTACTGTTAGTTGAAAATCCCAAAAAGAGAACTAGCAGTACTAACTATGGGTTAGTACTGCTTGTTCCAAACACCCCTTTAAGTTTTCAAAAGTCATTTTTTTTTTATTTCAAGCTGATTTGATCCTAATTTGTTAAAAACAGATTATCAAATAACAAAAGCAGATTTCAACCAATAAAAAGCACTTGAACAAGCTAAATCAATCTAACAGTATTAACTAAACATACTACCAGTACTAATTAGGAAATTTACTCAAATCAATTTTAAACTGAAGTCTAAGCAGGATAAGCACTAAACATCATAACAAAGCACAAAACATAACAATAAATAGTGTATTAAGCAGGTTCTACAGTAAATAAGTAAAGACGAGAAGAGAGATTACAACACCCTTGCTTAAACAGGGCTATTCAAGCTTTTACATGCTAATCTACAAGCTCTAGCTTGTCAAAGACAAGCTAGTAGTGTCCATAAGCCCATCCAAAACTGGCTTATCATCCATAAGCTGTGGTATATTTGAGTGTGGAATTGTTGGAGACTTTTAAGCATTTTTTGGTATTTCGGGATAAGAATCAAAGCATCGACAAGAGAGATATTGATGTGAAGTTGTTTAAACATTTGCCAAAATCTGTGGATTTGGACTTCATCTTTTTCTTTCTGTTTTTCATGGTTCATTCTTGACGGATAAGGGATATGAGGATGACGAGGATCCCTTTGGTGAACCACATAATTTCTTTGTGACGGAGGTTTAGCTTTTTAGACAAGAGGAGGTGGGACCTTAATGGTAAACTCACCATGTTCCGGGTCCGTTAAAGTCTCCTCAACACGTTCATCCTCCTCTGGATTAATGAATGGATGAGGAATAGGAACGGAAGGTCCATTAAGAACAAGACCACTTTATGTGGTGATGGCTTTCAATTCACCTTTTGGGTTAGCAATGGTGTTGCTAGGGAGAGATCCCGAACCCGAAGTAGAAGCGGTGTTCATTTGGAAAAAGCTAGCCATCATGTTCTTAAGCTCATTGGTTTGATTTGACATTGAAGCTTGAATCGAATTTTGCATTTCATTCCTTAACTCATTTTTCACATTGTTAATTTGAGTTTGCATGGCTTTTATATTAACATCATTCATTTTCTTAATTTTCTCCAACTCACTTAAAGGTACAACTTGATTTTGTTGAGTTGGAGCTTGATAAGTTGTATCTTGATTGAAATTGTTTCCTCGGTTATATCCTTGAGGTTGGCTAAACCGGTTTTGATTATTTTGCACGTTTGGTTGAGCAAGACCCGGTGGTCTAGTTTGATTAGCCACACCCGGAGGACGATAACCGGAATTACCCTGATTGTAGTTACCCGCGGCTGCTGCAACGTATCCTTGAATATTATCCCGATATTCTGGGAAAGTGTTGCCATCGGCGGCGAGACACTGATAATATGGATGAGCACCACCGCACGTAACACAAATCTCCTCAACAGCCTTTACGAAAGCTGGAGGTGGGGTTGCTTGAAATTGTTTAAGAATAGCCGTCATGGCGGTAGTCACAGCACTCGTTTGCTGATTTACTGCATGAGTAAGTTTGGCTATATCGAAAGAAGAAGAAGAATTACCATCACTTGATTTCACTTGAGAAACAACCGATTTGTTTCGTGAATTGCGGACTTTGGATTTGTTTTCGATAATTGTCAACACATCTTGAGTACTTCTTTCCAAAAGATTGCCACCGGCGGCAGAATTCAAGGAATCTTGGTCGGCCGGGTTCAAGGCATTGTAGAAAGTATCAAGTTGGTGCAATTCGGTGAAACCATGATGAGGACAAGCATGAAGGAGATCTTTGTACCGGTCCCATGCCTCATGAAACGACTCATCAAACTTTTGTTGAAAGTTGGAAATCTCATTTCGGAGATTTGTCGTTCTTGAGGGAGGAAAGAATTCGTTGATGAATTTGGACACAAGATCTTCCCAAGTGAGAATAGAATGAGGGGGTTCTTTTTCAAGCCAACGACGGGCTGCCCCCGCAAGAGAGAAAGGAAAAAGCATAAGCTTAATTGCTGAATTAGGCACATCCTTGTATTTTATTGTGGAAGTTATTTTGTTAAACCAACGAATGTGGTCATGAGGATTGTCTTTCTCAAGTCCGAAGAATTGGTCCGAAGTCATCATATTAATGAGACTATGCTTGAGCTCGAAATGCTCAGCAAGAATTGGTGGAACCACGATTGCCTCCGCATAACCCTCGGTGGGTGCACGGAGCAATTCCGCCATAGTACGTTGATCGGCCATCGTAACTACGGGTGATTCTTCAAGAGAGAAAGGTTGTTTTGAACGTCTACGGTTACGACGTCTCGGGTTTGAAGTGGTTGGATTAGAAGAAGAACAAGTGCGCATGCACTAAAAATAAATTAAGAGAAAATAAAAGAAAAATATTTTTGGTAA
>BQNB010107746.1:0-23102 GCA_026074375.1 Tanacetum coccineum | reverse complement strand
AATACCATAGATCACTTAGGCAAATTTGATGGTAAGGCTGATGAAGGTTTCTTTGTTGGATACTCTTTGAATAGTAAAGCCTTTAGAGTATTCAATAGTAGAACAAGGATAGTGGAAGAAAACTTGCATATTAGGTTTAGTGAGAGTACACCTAATGTTGTAGGTAGTAGACCAGATTGGCTATTTGATATTGATGCACTAACAAGAACAATGAATTATGAGCCAATTGTTGCAGGTACACAGTCTAATGGTTTTGCAGGTACAAAAGCAAGTGATAATGCAGGTCAAGCTAGAAAGGAGACAGAACCTGTCAAAGATTACATTTTGCTACCATTATGGACTGCTGATCCACCATATTCTCAAGATCCAAAGAGTTCTCATGATGATGGATCCAAACCTTCAAGTGATGATGGAAAGAAGGTTGTTAAAGATCCAAGAAAATAAAGTGAATGTAATGATCAAGAGAAGGAAGATAATGTTAATAGCACTAAAAATGTTAATGTTGCTGGCATAAATGAGGTTAATGCTGTTGATGGAAAAACAAGCATTAAACTTACATTTGATCCAAATATGCCTGCTTTGGAAGATTATAACACATTTGACTTCTCAAGAGATGATGAAGATGATGGTACAACGGCTGACATGAACAATTTGGATACAACAATCCAAGTCAGTCCTAATCTAACTACAAGAATTCATAAAGATCATCCTCTTGATCAAGTGATTGGAGATTTGCAATCAACTATACAAACAAGAAAGATGTTATAGAATTTAGAGGAACATGGGTTTGTTAGTACTATTCAACAAAAAACAAACCATAAAGACCTTTAAAACTTCTTGTTTGCTTGCTTTTTATCACAGGAAGAACCCAAAAAGGTAATTTATACATTGAAGGATCCAAGCTAGATAGAGGCTATGCAAGAAGAGCTTCTACAATTCAAGTTACAAGAAGTTTAGAATTTAGTAGATTTACCTAATGGAAAAAGGGCTATAGGCTCTAAATAGGTTTTCAGGAATAAAAAGGATGAAAAGGGAATTGTGATAAGAAATTAAGCATGATTGGTTGCTCAAGGGTACACACAAGAAGATGGGATTGACTATGATGAATTCTTTTCCCCTGTTGCAAAAATTGAAGCGATTAGGCTATTTTTAGCTTATGCTTTATTTAAAAGTACATGGTACTTATACGACCTATGATAATTTAGGTTGCATTCGATCTTTTACGTGACGCTTTATCTGCGATATTTGGATTATCAGAACTCAAGGTGAGTTCATAGCCCCACATTTTTACGATTTCAATGATTTATAATTATGGGGTGGAAACATGCTTTGTTTTATAAATTGGACGCAAGTATTGATTACATGTTTGCCTAAGTTGCGATAACCCAGTTAAGTCCCATGTCATGAACTGTCAATTGCATAGATGTAGTTGGGAATTACATTATGTGAGCGCGAATGTTATTTAATAGATCTATTTGGGAAACGACCTCCCCGTTCGGGTGACTAGCTATCACTAGGAACGAACGTTATAGCATGTCGAATTTTGGATGTTTAGGGTAGACATCCGGATGGGCGTAAATTGCAATATATATTTTAATTGCAAGAAAGATTGTCGAGCTTCAGTGTCATGAGCTTAGTGTAAATGTAATCTGGTTTTGTAATACCTGCATTTGTTGTAGTATTACGGAGAAGGTCTTGCGGTCCTGCATAATTTAATTACTTAAACCTATGAATTCACCAACATTTTTGTTGACGTTTTAAGCAATGTTTTCAGGAGGTCAATAGGCATAAGGTGCCGGGGATGCATTGGATTGCACGCTTAAAGATTTATGTGCATCAAATTTTGGGAAATGTATTGTCATCTTTTGTAATATTTAACAAGGAACAAGTAAAGCTATATGCTTTTGTATTAAGTCTTTTAATTAAATCCAATGTATCATTTTAAACGACTTTTTGTGTCGTTCTTATATAACAGTACTATCTCATACAAAACTCTACAAAAACATATTGATCTATGAAGTAACACGCCCCTGACCCTTATTCCGCTGCGACTCAATTTGGGGGTGTTACACAAACAGTAGTTGTAAATTCCACAACAAAAGCTGAGTATGTGGCTGCTTCAAGTTGCTGTGGACAAGTGCTTTGGATTCAGAATCAACTACTTGATTATGGGTACAATTTTATGCATACCAAAATCTTTATTGACAATAACAGTACTATTTGTATAATTAAAAATCCTGTTTTTTATTCAAAAACAAAGCATATAGAGATCAGACATCATTTTATTAGAGATTGCAATGAAAAGAAATTAATTCAAATGGTCAAAATCCATACTAACAAGAATGTTGCAGATTTGCTTACAAAAGCTTTTGATGTAAGTAGATTTCAATATTTGATTGTTAGTATTGGAATGCTAAATCTTTAAAGTCTTTTATCTCTTTATGTTTATGTAGAGTTTTGTATGAATTAGTACTGTTATTCATGTCATTAAAAGTTTCTGCTATTAAGTATAATTAGTACTGTTAGTTATACTTAATACTGCTGAGTTGCTACTGTTAGTTATATTTAATACTGTTAGGTATAATTAATACTATGGTAATTGTAAAAATTGCTATGGCTTGTGTTTTCTTGGTTTTTGGACTAACATTTTGCAGGAAAAGCAAAGAAAAGTGTTAAATTAATGATGGAAAAGCTGTTTAGAATGGAATTGGAGTTAATGCTGGTGACTCAAAGTTAATGCTGCTAGGCATAACTTACTACTGCTGGGTGAAAGTTAATGCTATTGAGGGTATTTTCATAAATACTTTGATTAAGGGTTTCAATCGATCCTTTAATCAATTTCACTCTTTCAAATACTCTCTAACTACAAACCCTAACTCAATTTTATCATCCATTATCAAAACCCAACACAAATGTTGACTCTAAAGTTTACTGATACTCATAATATGGTCGCATTTTTGTCTAAACCCATAGAGAGTGATGGGTTTGAACAAATTGTAGATTTTTTTGAATGCACACCCTATAAAGTATGCATTAATAGTTAATCCTACAATATATACTTCTTGCATCGAACAGTTCTGGTCTACTGTCAAGGTTAAAACTATTAATGGGGAATCACAGTTATATGCCTTAGTAGATGGCAAGAAGATAATCATCACTGAATCATTTGTTAGAAGAGATCTTTAACTAGCAGATGAAAATGGTATTGATTGTTTACCTAATTCTACCATTTTTGAATAACTTGCATTGATGGGGTATGAGAAAGTTTCACAAAAACTAACTTTCTATAAATCATTCTTCTCCCCTATAATAGAAATTTCTAATTCATAATATTTTACAATGTCTAAGTCTAAAGACTACTGTATGGAATGAATTTAGTAGTACTATGGCATTTGCCATTATCTGTTTAGCTACAAATAAGAAATTTAACTTTTCAAAATTCATTTTTGAAAGTATGGTTAGAAACTTGGATAATTTGTCTAGCAAATTTTTAATGTATCCAAGGTTTGTACAAGTGTTTTTGGAACAACAACTTGGTGATCTGTCAACTCATAAGAGAATTTATATTGCACCCTCTCACACTAAAAAGATTTTTTCAAATATGAGAAGGGTAGGAAAAGGCTTTTCTGGTACAGTAACACCTTTATTTCCAACAATGGTGGTAGAAAACCAATCACAAATGGGTGAAGGTTAAGCAAATCCAACTGATCCCCATCACACACCTACCTTTATTCAACCATCAACTCAACCTCAAAAGACACAACAACCTAGGAAGCCTAAAAGAAAGGACACTCAGGTACCTCAGCCTAGTGATCCTATTAAATATGTTGCAAATGAGGCTGTCCATAAGGAGTAAGGTGACAGTTTGGTGAGGGCTGCCACTACTGCTTCTAGCTTTGAAGCAGAGCAGGACAGTGGTAACATCAATAAGACCCAATCCAAGGCAACACCTAATGAATCTAGTTCCTGAGGAACTACTTCAGGTGGTGGTCCCAGGTGCCAAGAAACCATGGGGGATACTATTGCTCAAACTAGGTTTGAGAATGTATCTAAACATTCCAATGATTCACTGCTCATAAGAGGTAACACACTTCGAAGTGATGAGGATAGACTTAAACTTGATGAATTGATGGCACTATGTACCACTTTACAAAATAGGGTTCTTGGTTTGGAGAAGACAAAGACCACTCAACATAATGAGATTTCTAGTTTGAAAAGGAGGGTCAAGAAGCTTGAAAAGAAAAATAGGTCAAGAACGCATAAGCTAAAGAGATTATACAAAGTTGGTTTGACTGCTAGGGTAGAATCCTCTGATAATGAAGAAATTTTAGGCGAGGATGCATCCAAACAAGGGAGGATTGATGTTATTAATGCAGATGAAGAAATTACCCTGGTTAGTGTTCAAAATGTGGATGAAGAGATGTTTGATGTGAATGTTTTAGATGGTGAGGAAGTGTTTGTTGCTTAACAAGAAGTTGTTGTTAAAGATGTAAGTAATGTAGTTAGTACTGCTGGTGATGCAACAACTGTTAGTGCTGCTACAACAACTACTGCTACAATTACAACTGTTGATGATATTACTTTGGCTCAAGCACTTATGGAAATAAAAAGTACAAAACCCAAGGAGAAAGGGGTTGTTATACAAGAGCTGGTGAATCTACAACAACAATATCTTCACAACAATCGCAGGACAAAGGTAAAGGAATATTGATAGAACCTATGAAGCCTATAAAGAAGAAATATCAAATCAGGCTTGATGAAGAAGTTGCTTTAAAATTAAAAGCTGAATTTAATGAAGAAGAAAGATTTGCAAGAGAGAAAGCTGAAAAGGAAAAAGAAGCCAATATTGCCTTGATTGAAACATGGGATGATATACATGCAAAGATTAATGCTGATCATCAATTGGCTGAAAGATTACAAGCACAAGAACAAGAAGAGTTGTCTGTTGAAGAAAAGGCTACATTATTTCAACAACTCTTAGAGAAAACAAGAAAGCATTTTGCAGCTAAAAGAGTAGAAGAGAAAAGAAACAAACCACCAACAAAAGCTTAACAGAGAAAGATAATATGTACTTACCTAAAGAACATGGAAGGATACAAGCTCCAAGATTTGAAGTTGAAAGGGTTTGATTCTATCCAAGAGATGTTTAATAGAGCATTCAAAAGGGTAAATACATTTGAAGATTTTAAAACAGAGTTGGTGGAAGGCAAAGAAAAAAGAGTAGGAATAGAGCTGATACAAGAGAATGCAAAGAAGAAAAAGGTGTAAGATGATAAAGAAACATCAGAGCTTAAATAGTGTTTGGAAATTATTCTAGATGAGGAAGAGGTAACTATTGATGCTATACCTTTAGCTGTTAAGTCTCCAAGTATTATTGGCTGGAAGATTCATAAAGAAGGAAGAAAAAGCTATTATCAAATAATGAGAGCTGATGGAAAGTCTCAAACATACATGATCTTTAGTCAAATGCTTAAAAGTTTTAACAGGCAAGATTTGGAAGATTTGTACAAGTTGGTAAAAGCTAAATATGAGTCAAAAAGACCAGTGGAAGACTTGGATTTGTTGTTATGGGGTGATTTGAAAACAATGTTTGAACCACATGTAGAAGATAATGTATGGAGGAATTAACAAGATTACAAAGTGTTAGATTGGAAGTTGTGTGACTCACGTGGAGTACATTCCTTGAGGATGCAACATATGCAGATTTATATGTTGGTAGAGAAGAAGTATCCCCTTGCACCACTTACACTTTTAATGATGTTGGAAAAGAAGCTTATAATTGATTATGAAAGTGAAATGGCTTATCAACTTCTTAAATTCATCATAAAAAAGCTTAAGAAGTAAAGAAGTGTTTGGAAGCATCCTCCTGGTGTTGATGAAGATTTAAATGGAGAAACTTGATGATTTTGAAGAAGAATATCAAGTTTAGGGGAGGATTGTTGGGATTAAAAGTCTTTTTGATGATGTTAGAATTACTGATGCTCATGTTTATTGTTAGTACTGCTCAAGGTCAAGATTGCTCAGAGATAAGTTAATGCTGCTGAGGTTAATGAGTTAGTACTACTTAGAGACTTGAAAGAAAATATGCTAAGTAGTTACTATTGCTAGTACAAAGTTAAGACGGCTTAGCTGAAGTTAATGCTGCTAGTACAAAGTTACTACTGCTAGTACAAACTAACGACTTCTCAGCTGAAGTTAATGCTGCTAGTCAAAATATGCTTGAAGTTACTACTGCTAGTGAATATCAAGTTAATGTTGCTATTAGTACTGCTTATATGATATGTATTAGTAGTTTATAGAAAAGATTTTAGATACTTAGGAAAGTATTGTAAGCCGACTAGGACTCTTTGGTGTATAAAAGGAGGTCCTAGGGCATAGTGTTTGATGTACCAAACAGAACCAAAACCAAAAATCAATCTTAGTCGTATAATTCATAGCTTCAAGGTATTTGTAACCCTAATACTTTAAGAGTATTCGTATTATTATCATTAATAATATTAGAGCTTATTTGTTGAATTGTATGTTCATTGAATTACTATTTCATTGATAATTATTCTTAATATTAAAGATTAGATTCCGCATAATCTTTAATACATTCAAACAAAGTTTCTACTATAGTTGTGTTAGATTTATCGAATATAACTAATCCATAAACATGCTTAAGGAATTTGATCTATTGAAGTGGGATCAACAACAAACACGCATATAAACATTAAGGTAAATATATTATAATTTCAACCGCAAAATGAATATGAATTTATTATTTATTTATTTATATTATATAAATGATATATTATATAATAAAACTAGTTCGGTTCAGTTTGGTTTTTACGGTTCGGTTTTTGGACGAAAACCAAAACCGAACCGAAATTTTTTGGTTTTTGAAAAAGTAAAAACCGAACCATTGGTTTCTAGTTTCGGTCGGTTTTTTTCAGTTTGGTTTCTGTTTTTTTGGTTTTTTCTGCTCACCCCAACCATGAAAATATACTCTTGTCATTGTTGATGAGTACTCAAGGTACACATGGGTATACTTCTTGAAAAAGAAAAGTCATGCACCTGAAAACCATTATGTCTTTCATCAAAAGAGTTGAAAATCAAAATGACATCAAAGTCAAACAACTCAGAACTGACAATGGTACTAAATTCAGAAATAGCATTCTTGTCAACTTCTATGATGAAAAAGGTATGTTACAAAACTTTTCCTCTCCTTACACACCTGAACAGAATGGTGTTGCTGAAAAGAAAAATAGAACTCTCATAGAAGTTGCAGGAACAATGCTTTTAGGATTTGTCTTTTCAAAACAATACTGAACTGAAGCTGTAGCCACTGCATGCTACACCCAAAACAGGTCCACCATTGATAAAATACATCTCAAAACTCCCTATAAAATCTTTTGTGGGAGACTTCAAAACAACAATTTCTTTCATGTCTTTAGATGTCCTATTTTCATCCATAATTGTAACGATCATTTAGAAAAATTTGATAAAAAAATTGATGATGGTTATATTCTTGGATACTCACTTGTTTCCAAAGCCTTTAGGGTCTTCAATACAAGAAGATAACAAACTGAAGAAACTTACCACATCACATTTGATGAAAGCACTAAAGCTATCAAATTTACAAAACCTTCAATTAAAAACATCACCATTGCTGAATCAGAAAGATACCATTCTTAAAGGTATCAAGTAAATAACAATTCTATTTCTTTAATAGAACCCTATGAAAGACTTGAACCAGTTGTCCACTTCATCTGACCAAAATAGTCAGGCTGATCAAAATGATCACAATGATCAAAATGATCACCCAGTTTAAATTGATCAAATCTTAAATGATGATCAATCTGAACACTCAAATCACAACAATGATAATCATATCACTGTTAACCTCCCAAACACTAAAGATGTTCAGATCACTGAACCTTTATCCTCTCTAACTAAGGATACTTCAACACCAAATATAGTCTCATTAGCACAAACCAAGTCTCCCTCATCTATCCCAGTTCCTCAAGACAGATGGTCTATAGACAAACATATTGAGCTGGTTAACATAATAGGTAATCTAGGAGCTGGAATGCTTACAAGGGCCATGGCTAAGGAACTTAGTGTTGCTTCAACTCATGAATGTCTATTTGTAGACTTTCTTTTAGAAGAAGAACATAAAAAGGTTTCTAAAGCACTTAAGCATCCTAGATGGGTTGATGCCATGTAAGAAGAACTAAATCAATTTCCCAGAAACAAAGTCTGGATATTGGTTCATCCATCTTATGTAAAAACCATAATTGGCTCAAAGTGGGTATTTAGAAACTAAAGGGATGAAGTTGGCATTGTCATCAAAAATAAGGCAATGCTTGTAGCTCAAGGCTTTAATTAACAAGAAGTCATAGACTATGATAAAACCTTTGCTCCAGTTGTAAAACTTGAAGCAATTAGAATCTTTCTTGCCTTTGCTACCTACATGAACTTCACAGTCTACCAAATGGATGCGAAAAGTTCTTTCCTAAATGTAAAACTGAAAGAAGAAGTTTATGTTAAACAACCTCCAGGTTTTGTGAGCAGTAAGTTCCCCAACCATATTTGCAAATTGGAAAAAGTCCTTTATGGACTTAAACAAGCTCGAAAAGCATGGTATGAAACCCTCTTAACCTTTCCCACTGAACATAAGTTTATGAGAGGAAAGATAGACAACACATTGTTTGTCTACAAAACCCAAACTGATGTGATTCTTGTTCAAATCTATGTTGATGATGTTATTATTGGGTCAATGATGACATCAAATAACATCTATTTTATCATTTATCTCGTCTTTATTGCTTGTTTTACATTCTTTTATATAAGAATTGGTACTTAATTGATTATATATATTAATTACAGTAATTATCGAGCATTTGGTGAAAGTTAGCTAAAAGGCACGAATTTTGGAGCATAAACGAAGAGTTCAAGAAAATCTACTATTTTTGACAACCTATACGCCGTATCATTCTAGAAGCATATGCCGTATCTAAGACTCTGACGAACTTAAAGACCATTGCTCGAATTTAAGGAATACGTTGTATCCACATCAATGATACGATGTATATAATACTTTGGTCAATAAAGAAGAACCAACTAATTTTACCTCAACACCCCATATCCAGCAAGAAGATACAGCGTATTCGTGCCCTAACTTCATAAGACATCCATGACGAAGAAGAGAGATATACGTCGTATACAGAAGAATCATACACCGTATTCACTGACGGTTTCTGAATATTCTAGAATATCATATTTGGGGAGCCCACGTCAAGTTACCCCAGTTCAATACGGCGTATCGACCTTTTTCTAGACTCTATAAATACAAAACCCTAAACTCAGTTTTAGGTATGCTTTTAGCCACCAAGTTTGATTCTCAAAAAATCTAAGAAGCTATGAAGGTCTTGCAAAGTGCTCCATTCCATAGGAAAAACCTTGTAATCTCTATACTTTAAATACCACTTTAATCGTTCATCTAAGATATTTGTATAATTACAATGACTATCGTCTAATACTTTTAAGTATTAGCCATGTTTATGATAATTTAATGTTTGGTTTGTTTATTTAGATTATTTGCTTTTTCGTTGCGTGTTGATTATGTTTATCACTTCATACTTGTTTATGTGCTTAAGTATGTGTTTAACCTATCATTCAATTGGATATAAGAAGACAAATATCAGGTTAGCTAGAGTCCGGGATAGAACTACATAGAGCTGTTTATATATCTAGAGCAATAAGATCATAAATATTGAACTGTCTTTGCCTTTGGTTTAGTGAATAGGTAGACTAGCAGGTGACCTAGGATTACACATAACGTTCTGATTCATTGGGTAAAGATTTAGACAGTAGACTACTAGTATATAAATTGTTGTTAAGCAGTATGTTAGTAAAGCCTTTATGAGCTAGGTTTCAATATTATCACCGTTATTGTCTCCTAGATAGATTATAATCGACTGTGAACCCTTTATGCGGGTTTAGGTTAATTGTGATAGGATTAACTGTAATACAAACCTAGATGTTAAGAATCGTTTAAGCTCCTAGGATCAAAAATAACAAAGTATGTAGATACGCAGAGGAATTTAAATAAAGAACAATGTTATTTTCACAAGGTTATACATTCACATCAACCCCTAATTCTATTTGATCAGAATAGAATGGTTACCTACCTATAACAGGGATTAAGAACACCTTGACCTTAGGGCTAAGACGATCTTCAGTGGTGAGATCGCCTGGTGTTTCCTGAGTACATGTTTGAAACACCTTAAAAGCACATTAGACGTTTATGAAAAACACACACATAAACTATGTCTAGGGATCTCTTTATATATAGAGTCCAACTAGACTTACAAGGAAATCTAATTGTATTAGGAAACTAAATCTTTCTTAATCTTTGATCTTTATCTTTTAAGCAAATCTTTTAGAATCCTCCATCTTTTGTAGAATTCCATATTTTCGACTTTGATCCTTTTGTTTCATTCTTTATCTTTTTAAGCAAGTTCTTTTGTATAATCAAATCAATAATTCCTAACAATCTCCCCCTATTTAATGATGACAAAACAAACTGTAAACCGATTCCAAGATGATCCATAGTAGCTTGATCTTCAGCAATCTTTATCTTTAAATCTGATCTTCCATGAATGAAACAATCTTCCCCTTAACTTGAGATTTCCTTTGACATGCCACCACACTCAATAAGTTGCAAATCATCTCTGCAACATCTTCCCTTTTTTGTCATTATCTCTTTACAACTACAAACCATATATCACACTTCTAATCCAAGCTTTCTAATGTCTCAAATTACCCTCCATGACGCACAATAAGAATAATGAATTCAAGCAGTAGAAACTTAAACTAGCAGTAGTAATAATGACTTAGCAGTAGTAATAAGGTTTAACTTGTTTTGCACAAGTGAAACCCTTCCCCTTAAGTGGTGCATTTAACATATCCAAATGGTTAAACACTTTATCATATTCTTCCCCTGAAACCAATATATTAACCATCTCTTGAATCTTTAATTCTGTTGGCTCTATGTAATGATTACTGATTGAGAAAACTCAGTATTACAAACTTGATGCTAAAGTAGAATAACACAAACTTGTGTCTTATGTCTTGTACTATCCACGTGACTCCAAACTCATACTGATGATATATAAGTAGACCTTAATCTCTTGACAAAATCCTCATCTAAATGAGACACTAAGCACTACAACGTAACTCCTTTAAGTAATAGCAAATGTGCGCATTGAGCACCAAAAGTTTGTAGATCACACATTGCTAGATTTGACAAGCCTTCGTCAACATCGATTTTAAGCACGAACAAGTTATCTTCAAAGACATAATCCAACCAAACTCGACTTTACAATATGATAAGAACACTCACTTATGAAATTCCACTTCAACTCCAAATAAGTGATAAACAATTGTCTCCGTAATTAATTCAAGCAATTAATCCCCAAAATAGCCTTTTTCTATCCGAGATCTTTTGATCCATTCTGAGATCCAAACTGTGTGTTATATGATATCATACAAAGCTATCATTCCTCATTTTTCACACTTGTCCGAGAACGATCAGAAACTCACCAAGTCGTCTTCTTCTTTGTCCTTAACCATGAATGACATCAACCTTTTGTCAATTTACTTCAAACAAAATACCAAAGTTGCAACCGTGAACTTCAAGAACTTTGAGACTGTCTTGATAGATGTTTCAAGTCTTGTTTTTCAATATCCTAAAAACAACCTAATGTCGTGTCTTCTTCGTTGATAACCCAATCAGGAAACGAACAACACCAGTAACCTGTTGCTACGCAAGCTCCAGCAAATCCCAACATGTGTTATTCCTTTTGAAGCTAAAGCCAAAACCATAAAGAAACCTTTAGCTGAACTAAACAGCCCGTTAACCCTAGCAGCAGTAACTGCTTCTAGCAGCACTAACTTGCATTGACAACACTAACATCCTTTGACAGCATTAACGAACATTGGCAGTATTAACCTAAACTAGCAGCATTAAGTTTCCATTGTCAGCACAAAGTAGACATCAATATCATGCCAACATTCATAAGTCGTGTGGCTTAGCAGCACTAATGTAACACACAAACACGAAGCTAGCAGCATTAAGATCACACACATCCAACATCAGCATTAGTAATCATAAACCAGGACGAGTGTACATTAAATCCAAGACCACCACTACGATAACATTATAATCATAATCATGCGTCTAATTCATCTATAATTAGGGTTTCAGGTCATGAATAATTACCAAACAACAAACACCAGGATTAATTCCAAAGGTACGTGTAGCAAACCACACAATAAGGATCCTTAAACATAATTGATGTTAGTGAAACCCTAACAATTTGTAATAGCAGATTGTAAAGACGATCGAACCTTGTAGAATCATATCAAAGAATAAAACCCTAGATAGGATAACTTGTAACTTAACAGCCCACATATAAACCTGAAAGAAAATCAATTTTCCAAACCCTAAACAAGGATGGGATCGACTTTGTGAAAAGGATTTAAGGTTATAAGTATGTGCAGCAGGGGTTTTAATAATAAGATGATCGATTTTAGGGATAAAACAAGTAGTAAACGACCATACAAACACCAACCAATCAGATCTTGATATGATACCAAATTAGGGTTTGCTTAAAACCCTACTTTCACCGAATTTCACCTAATATCAAGAATAGAAACTCAAACCTTTTTACCTTCTTTTGTTCGACAATAAAACCTTGTTAGATCCTAGATCAAGAGCCACGTAGCTCTGATACCAATTGTTAAGAATCATTTAATCTCCTAGGATCAAAAATAACAAAGTATGTAGATACGTAGCGGAATTTAAATAAAGAACAATGTTATTTTCATAAGGTTATACATTCACATCAATCCCTAATTCTATTTGATCAGAATAGAACGGTTACCTACCTATAACAGGGATCAAGAACACCTTGACCTTAGGGCTAAGACGATATCCGATGGTGAGATCGCCTGGTGTTTCTTGACTACATGATTGAAACACCTTAAACACACATTAGACGTCTATGAAAAACACACACATAAACTATGTCTAGGGATCTCTTTATATATAGAGTCCATCTAGACTTACAAGCAAATCTAATTGTATTAGGAAACTAAATCTTTCCTAATCTTTGATCTTTATTTTTTAAGCAAATCTTTTATAATCCTCCATCTTTTGTAGAATTCCATATTGTTGACTTTGATCCGTTTGTTTCATTCTTTATCCTTTTGAGCAAGTTCTTTTGTATCATCAAATCAATAATTCCCAACACTAGAGTTTAGGGAGAATTACCCCCTAAGCTTAAGAATGATATATCACCAACGAAGTAAAACAATCATTGCACTCATAAACATTACCTGTGTTTTATTAAATTAAACTAGCTAATATGTTTTCCTTACATTAAGGTTGACCGCTTATTTATCTAGTGTTTATCAACTTGTGTGTGTTAACTGTCATCATTTAGATTAGGTGAACAAAAACTTATGCCAGTCTTTTAGGCTGAAAATCCCCCTTTTGCGTTAGTTTAGGTTTATGTAGAATTAATTAGGACTAACTTAGATAACTAACATACTGATATATTTAAGTATTAACGCTCACTCTAAGTGATCAAAACCCTGCTTACCAACGAGCCTACAATTGATCGAGTACACTGCCCTTTAGTGTTAGTTGATAGGTAAAGTTAGCAAAATATAAATAATAAAACTTGAAACAAATATTACCTGCGCATAACGACACATCAAGTTGTTTGGCGCCGTTGCCGGGAAGTGAGTTTGTTTAATTCTTGTTTATTTGTATTTTTAGTTTAGTTTTAGTGTAGTTTAGATTAGTTTGCATTTAGTTAGTTAATATGCATTTGTATATTTTGCATATTCTGTGGTTTTGTGTGTTTTTTTGTCTTGTTTTTCTGCAATTCTAAAGTCTGCTGAGTCGAATACTCAATACGGCGTATTTATACTTTCGAATACGGCATATATTTAAAAAAAAACCAATACAGAGTATTCAACATCAAGCCTCAATGCGGCGTATTTAGTGTTCTGAATACGGCGTACACTGGTACAAAAACTGGTATTGGTCACTTCAAAAATGTGTGACGATATACATATGGTCACACGTGTTTTTTTGGGTGTTTGTCACTAAAGATCGCGCCACTGTAGGTCACATACGGTGACGTTAGGGAGTTCGTGGCTATTTCCATTGAAAAAGAGTGACCAAAACCCGAATATGTGTGACAAATTAGGCACAAGTTTTGTTGGATTAATCAGTATTAGTGACCGTAAACACTTTATAGTCACACGAATGGTTTTTGAGAGTAACTATTGTTCGTCCTTTGGCCACATAAATATATAATATATTGCATTGAGAAGATTTAAAAAAATTTAAGTAAATGTGTATTTTGTGTGACTATATCCTGTCCCTGTGCCACAAGAATCTATAATAAATGTTACGTTTGTGATGATTTAGTCACACAACGGGTGTTGTTTTTTGAAGTATATAAAGAGGTCACATATATTTAAAAAAAAGTGGCCAAAAGTGTTAATAAGTGTGACCATATGCTTTTTAAAATCAAGTAAATGTGTATTTTATGTGACTATTGTTCATCCAATGGTCACATGAATTTTATGTTTGTGTGGCCTTTTGTAATATTTAGTCACACAAAGCATGATTTTTTTGGGATTTAGTCACATACAAGTTAACCAAAGTTGGGCCAAAAGTGTAAATAAGTGTGACATAATGTTTGTTTAAAGTCAAGTGTATTGTATTTTGTGTGACTATTGTTCATCCAATGGTCACATGAATTTTAAGTTTGTGTGGCATTTTGTAATATTTAGTCACACAAAGCATGTTTTTTTTTAATTTAGTCACATACAAGTTAACCAAAAGTGGCCAAAAGTGTTAATAAGTGTGACCATATGTTGTTTAAAGTCAAGTGAATGTGTATTTTGTGTGACTATTGTTCATTCAATGGTCACATGAATTTTAAGTGTGTGTGGCAATTTGTAACATTTAGTCACACAAAGCTTTATTTTTTTGTTATTTTAGTCACATACAAGTTAACCAAAAGTGGCCAAAAGTGTTAATAAGTGTGACCATATGTTGTTTAAAGTTAAGTGAATATGTATTTTGTGTAACTATTGTTCATCCAATAGTCACATGAATTTTTAGTTTTTTTGTGGTATTTTGTAATATTTAGTCACACATCGAATTAAATAAAGAGTGAGCCAATAATGTTGATAAGCGAAACCATATATGTTGAGTGCATCTTTAGTCACATATAACAAATCATAATTTTGTCATTAAATATATATATATATATATATGATATATATATATATATATATATAGTAACATAATTAAAAACAAAAAACAATTTCAAATTGAATAAAACTCGAAAAGTAATATAAACGAACCAAATATACAATTGTAATGTCGTACATAATCAAATTCTCAACTACCATAATTTAAAGATTTATGACTCTTCCCCGTCCTAGCTTGCCGTTGCATGGTTTCACGAAAAAAAAATAAGAAACATAATTTTCGCTTCAATTTGTAATTTTGGTGCCGATTGTAATCACTAATCTTTTGTATCGAATTGGTTGTGAAACCTGCAGTAAACAAAACAACGCTTTATCAAACATTGAATTAAATATGCCGGTAATATATATATTATAATATATAATACATAAATAAATATATAAATATATATAATATTATTATATAAAATATATTAATATCTGCGTGTGTGTGTGTGGATTAGGTTGAAAAACACCTGTATGTACCACCTCAACAAGAACAAACTTGAATTCTATAGCCATGCAAAGAAAACACCTACGCCATCACTTAACGATTTTGATAACCATTATTTCCTACGTCTGGTATGCATGATGCATCCACTAACGATGAATCACTTGTGACACTTTCTAGCAATCATTTAGGAGTGCTTGTTATGCAGCATTTTTTTCCATCTGACTGTATTATCGGTACCCAAAGCAACATATTTGATTTCTATAAGTGCCACAATTTTGAGCACTTAGATTGCCTAAAAAAAATTTTTGCATGTATATATCAAAATTATTTAAACAAAAGAATTAAAAAGACACATGTGGAAATATACATATTGTTTGTATTCAATGTGTTGGAGACACATTAACACATGCGATTGGGAAATCTTGAGACCCGTTTTCTTGTGACGTAGGCGTTTCCTTAGGTCTGACAGTTTAAACAGGTTCCATATATATATATATAAACACGTACAGTTAGTCATGTAATGTAGAAATTCAATAAATCAAACCATTGTTTTCCATTACCTTTTCCAAAGTTACAAGACCATTAGACTTCTTCTGAATTCTCGCATCTTTATCACGTACAACAACACTTGACTGAGTTTCGTCCACCTCATAAGCACCCATTGGAGTCACCTGTAATATAAATTATATGGAGCAAGTAAAAGATGTGTCGTGATATCCCACTCCGCTAACCACGAGGTGGGGGTTCAAACTAAGACATCTTTACTTCTAGGGATTTGGTGTGTTGTGATATCTCACCAGGAAGCGAGGTCTAGGTGAGGGTTCAAACTAAGACACCTATCCTTAGCCATATTAGGAAGAAGGTGTTGATGTGATTTCCCACTACGCTAGCAACGGGGTGGGTTTTCAAACTAAGAACACCGGTCGTTGGTTGTGATATCCTACTAGGGAGCGAGGCCTAGGTAGGTGTTCAAACTAAGCAACGCATTCCTAGCTTTAAGAACTTATGATTATGATGATGAAGATGTTGCAAAAAGTTCTACAGTTAAATTTTCGTTCTTTAAAATCAAGTTACAAGGTCCTAATAAGTTGTTGCTTTGAGTCATGATTCATCTTGAATTACGACTATGGAAATAAGTTGATCTATGGTTGAGTTGAAATGAGTACACACATTTAAATCATATATCCATGTTGGGAGTTAAAAGTTCACAAGTCATAAGTATGAGTGCTTAACATTTAGACTTATATTGACAAATGATCTTGTTTAATTGCTTGGTTTGGATCTAGTGAAAAATCGGGGACGATGAATTTATCCGTCAGGACATCCGTAGATTATTCTATGGACGCTTCTCATTCTATGATCCCAGTGTTTATAAAATAAAGGAAGTCAAACAGGCAGTCAAGAAAAGAAAAAGGAAAATCCAAAAATATTAGGGATAGTTAGTGTACATATAAAAAATGGTGAAAACGGGACTTGTCGAAGCTATTGATTCTTTAGTTCCCCTTGACGAACACTTTGCTACTTTTCGAGGTAATTAGTCGAGGGGGTTCGAGATTCTTAGTTTTCTTGAGTGTTTACTTCATAACATTGCGTGAGGACACGGCAATACCTTAGTATGGGGGATTTTGGTATGTGCTTAATTACACATACCATTTTCCATTAAAAACGGACTTAAATGACTAAAAACGTACCAAAAATACATTGTATTTGTATGTTTTGCATTTGAATTGTGCAGGAACGGATATTCAAAAAGAAAGCCAAAAACGACCAAACCAAGCACGGAATGGAAAAGACAAAGTCATATCGAAGCCAAAGTCAGTCAAAGTCAAAAGTCAATACAACTTGAGGGACTAAAATTGCCAAACCTCAAATTGTATTACAAAAAGACAAGGGTTGAAATCGAATTTTGCTATGAAGGTATAACTTGAGGGACCGAAGCTGTCAACCTACACAAAACCCATATTTCCCGCCCAACAAAACCCCAGATATAACTCACGGGTCCCCTTCACCCTCTTTTACCCTACAACCTCTACAACCCCATGGATAAAACACTTCCCCCTCCTCCACTATCTCCCCCAGCTTTATAATTGCCATGTTAGCAATCCTTCACCATTTCCAAGTAATTTCGATGGCTAGATTGACTCAAAAAGAAGCACAAGAAGATTGAATGGCTGAGATTACCATTATCAAGTCCCTCACACAACAAAAACACCTAGTGAAGCTCTGACAAAAGAAGCACATGAGGGAAGTCCAAAAAGAGAAGGCTTCGGCTATAAATAGAGCCATTTTGTAAAGAGAAAAAAATGTTGTTAGATATCTTAGAATTTTAGTTTAATTATCATTTTAATTAAGTCATTTACAGCTTATTGTACTTTTTCTTTCAGCCTTGTACTAATTTCCAAGTTTAATGAAGTGTTGAGGTTTTATGTTAAATTCCAATTTTCAAATTCCAAGTTCTAAATTGCTAATTAGTTCATAATTGTGTTTGAAAAGCTTTCAAAGGAGCTTGTTTGTAAGCTGTTTTTGTCAAGTAAAAGAGAAAAGAAAGAAAAAAGAGGCTAAGTAGTTAAGAGAAAATCACAAGAATCACTCTCAAATATACCACAGCTTATGGATGATAAGCCAGTTCTGGATGGGCTTATGGACACTACTAGCTTGTTTTACACAAGCTAGAGCTTGTAGATTCTTTGTTTAACCCTGTTTCGAGCAAGGGTGTTGTAAGTCTCTCTTTTTCTTATTTTTCTCATTTACTGTAGAACTGCTCATTAGTGCTTATTTGTTACTTATATTTGCTTATTTATGTTTTATTACTATGCCTAGTGCTTATCTTGCTTAGTTGTTGGCTTAAAAGTGACTTTTGCACATTTCTTAGTTAGTACTGTTAGTTTAGTTAATACTGTTAGATTGATTCAGCTTATTTAAGTGCTTATTCTTGATTGAAGTCTGCTTATAAGTGTCTTATTTTGTTATTTGATAATCTGTTTTTAACAAATTAGGATCAAATCAGCTTGAATTAAGAAGAGAAAAATGATTTTTGAAAACTGTAAGGGGTGTTTTCAACTAACAGTACTAACCCATAGTTAGTACTGCTAGTTCACTTTTGGAAATTTTAAAGCTAGCAGTACTAACTTAAAGCTAGCAGTACTAACTCTAAGTTAGTACTGTTAGTTAAAACTGTTAGTACGGTTAGTTCATTTTAGCTTATCAGCTTATTATTTCTGCTTATTTAAGAGTTGTTTAGCTGTTTAGAGTAGATTAAGCCATTTTCGTTTACTGTCTTTAGGAATAAGCTTATTTAAGCTTATTCGCCCTTTCAAAGTTATTTCAATAGTTTATCAGTTTTTAGTTTTGAGCTTATTTGCCATTTTAGTTTCTTCTAGTTGCTTACTCTTATGCTTGAGTACTTGTTAGGGTTAGTTAGATATCTGTTTTAGCTTATTTGCTTAATTCTTGTTTCATTGTGTTTTGTTAAAGCTAGCAGTACTAACTCAAAGCTAGCAGTACTAACTCCAAGTTAGTACTGTTAGTTAAAACTGTTAGTACTGTTGTTAGTACTGCTGAGTTTTTCTTGCTTAATTTAGCTTAATTGCTTTTTGAATTTGCTTATTTAGAGTTAGTTTAGCTTATTTGGTTTGTTTTAAGCTTATTCGAGCTTATTTGTGTCTTAGTTTTAAGTGTTTTTACCATTCCTAGCCTTTATGCCCGCTCTAGCTTATTTTCCTTGCTTATCTTTTAGTGCATTTGCTTATTAGGTTTAGTTCCCAATCATATCCTTGTCATATTCAAACATCGATTATCAATTCGTCATTCGATTCTCCATTCCAGCCTCGTTGGGACATAACGACCCGAAAATACCCTATACTACTTCCGGATTTTTTGATTTCGCGGATTTTAACCCTTGTTATATATTTATATTTATCTATATTTATTTATATGTAATAAGGAGTAAGATCACGCCAAGTCAAAAAGCCTTCTTGATGCTGTTAAAGATTAATGCTGCTTAAGTAAAGATAGTACTGCTGATGATCTTCAAGGAAAAGATACTAAGTGGTTAGTACTGCTAGAGTAAATATGTTAGTACTGCTAGTATAACTTAGTAAATATGTTAGTACTGCTAGAGTAAATATGTTAGTACTGCTAGTATAACTCAAGTAAAGATAGTACTACATAGTTAGTACTGCTAGTTAATACATTACTACTGCTAGTATAACTTAGTACCGCTAGTATAAAGTTAGTACTGCTGGAGAACTACAATGAAATATATGCCAAGTGTTTACTACTGCTGGCAATGCAGTTAATGTTGTCAGTGGGAGTTAATGCTGCCAGTGAAAGTTACTATTGCTAGTTCAAGTTAAGACTGTCAGTGGAAAAGTTAATGCTGCTGGATTGTTAAAGCTGCTGAGAAGATTACAGCTGCTTATTATGAAATGACATATAGACTTAAATAAAGAATCGGTGGTCTTGTAGTTCACAAACTCGACCCATTCTTCTGCTTTCACAATTGCACTATACTTGGCCCGGAGTTCATTCAGTTTTGAAGGTGTATTTAGGTTGGGCAATATGTATTTTTCTCCCAGTTTCATTCTGAAATTCCTTAGCAGTTTACCAAGACGACGCATTACCAACTTTCTGACTGACAAGTCAAAATCAAAATATCACCGCAAAGATTAACACAATGTTGTTAATTAGTTGTACATAATGTAAATGCATAGATAAACTTATGTAATACTGGGTTAAAAAATAGTATATATGTACCGTGATTTCATCCCATAGTTTATCTCTTGATTCTTTATCCACCTTCTTCCAGGATAGAATCTTCAAACCTATGTGCTCACGAACTAGATCTCCTAAAAAACTTCAAACCTATGTGCTCACGAACCAGATCTCCTAAAAAACTAAAAAACAGTGCTTTGTGTAACCCTGATACCCTATTCAATGCATCAAAGGTTACCTTGATCTTTATTCCACCAAGTTTGCCATATTCCATGCGAAACTTATATAGCCTGGTTATGCCCCTCTTAACTAGTTTCAGATCTGAATGGTTGGTTCCATTCGTATCTTCAGCGTGGTTGGTTCCATCCGCATGTTCATCATCAGAATACTTCTCGGATTCATATCCTAACATATCATCATTTTCATTATCAGAATTAACCAAAAGATCATGATCATCGGCTTGAATTTCCACCAAACGATTCTGAACATCGGATTGATTTTCCATGACTCTTGAGCAATAATGTGTAAAAGAAAATGATTCTGGCTTGGAGAGTAATGGTGATAGAAGATTTGATTTTTCTATTTTGGTTGCAGTCTTTTTTTAGGAGAGAAATCAGGGTTTATGATGAATATGAAAGGGCTTTTTTTTGGAAACTGATATGCATTTAATTAGGTGATTTAAAAAATTTTGGATAAAATTTTTGGCTCCAAATTCTTTTAAATTAACAATTTAATTATTTAAAAAATATCATTTTTGAAAAATCTGCAATTTGGCTCCTAAACTACATTTTTTTCTCCAAACTACTGCTAGTAATACAGTTAATGCTACCAGTGGGAGTTAATGCTGCCAGTGAAAGTTACTACTGCTAGTTCAAGTTAAGACTGCCAGTGGAAAAGTTAATGCTGCTGGATTGTTAAAGCTGCTGAGAAGATTACAGCTGCTTATTATGAAATGACCCATTACACCCAAAAGCTTTTTTATCACAAAATATGTAATCTTGTATGTGACCCATATAATTTTTCCTGTATGACCCGTATCTAAAAATACAAAAAAAAATTAAAACAACATTAACTAAGAAAGTTTGATTAATTACAATCATCAACAGATACAAGTCATTACTGCATGAAATATTGTTTGATCAACTATGATTGCCCAAAAATTAGCTTAACATATTACCAGAATACTGTTTTAAGATGAGTACTATATGAAATTAAACAAAATGATGAAATTCTTTCATCACCTTCAACATCAAACCTTTCTTTTCCCCTTTGACTTGTCTGCACATCTTTCAGGTGTCCTCATTCGAAATTTCTTCACAATATTATCCCATGTTTCAACATTAGCTAGTCCAAGCACACATCCCTTGATTGGAATAGGGCTTTTGAAGATGACTTCGGGAATGAGCTTCTTTGCAACTGGTAAATAATCCTCAACAGTGTCATATCCATACCATTCAAGCAATTATTTTGGAATGGGCTCTTTAGACCGCCTTGCAATTGATGGCCCCTCCTTAGGAATACTTGTTATTGATGGCCCCTCACTATAAACACCTTTGTTGTCATCTGAGCTGTTTGAAGTAAGCACAATTATTTCTGCAAAAACAAATTAAAAATCAAACTAAGTCTGGTAAGTCTGTTGACCCACATTACAGATGCAAGCACACCATTTGACCCACATTACAGATGCACATTACAGTGCCCTAACCCAATAACCACTAACTCTGTTAATAAGCTAAACCCAGCAGCCCTAACTCTACAAATAAGCTAAACCAAACAGCCCTATGATTGCAAATAAGCAAATAACCTAATCAAGAAACCCTAACTCTGCTAATAAGCTAAACCCAGTAACCTCTAAGTCTGCTAATAAGCTTAACCTAATAACCACTAACTCTGCTAATAAGCTTAACCCAACAGCCCTAACTCTGCAACTAAGTTAAACCAAGCAGCCATATTTCTACTAATAAGCAAATACCTAATCAAGAAACCCTAAGTCTGCTAATAAGCTAAACCAAAATAAGCTAAACACCAAAATACAAATAACCCAAATACAAAGAAGCTAATAAGCTAATAAGCTAAACCAAAATAAGAACAACAAATGACAAACCTTTACTCATTCTAGATGATGACGATTATGGATTGCTTATGTGGTTTGGAATTAGAGTTGTGTTTGATTACTGGGTCGATTAGAGGAAATTATGTTTCAATTAGGGTTGTGTTTGATTATTGGGTCGGGTTGTAAGTAGATTACCTATGGACTTAACCCAAATAAATGGAGAATTAATTAAATTAAAAGTTTATAATTTGTGTTTTTATGAAAAATAATTAAATGAAAGTTTATAATTGTGAATTTTAAATTAAAATAGTAGCTTTAAAAAAAATTAGCTATAGAATTTAAAGATATCGTGTTATAATCATGCTTGATATCGAAACGTTTTATTAAGTACGGGTCTTCAACAAAGAATATCTTATCGTGGTTGGAGCTTAAATTAGTAGTATCATTGATAACATTATTTGAAGATGAATTATGCACCAATAGAAAACGGAGGTAGCTCGTCAAACTGGTTCTATCCGTCCTCGAACATTCTCAACAAACTATACGTCGTTTACCATGAAT
>BQNB010107745.1:0-23102 GCA_026074375.1 Tanacetum coccineum | reverse complement strand
CTTGTGTATTTTATCCTTTTGTGGAATTTGACCTTTTGCCTTGGTCAAGGGCATTCGGTCAGGATCTGTATTAGGGTTGCTATATAAGTGTGTGCTATCTAACGAATCATAAAACCTAAAAATCTCAACAAGTGTAAAATTACCAAAATACCCCTAATGCAAGAAAATTCCATAAAAGCTTAAATAATCAATACTGCTGCTAGTTGTACATTCTTCCTGCTGACAGGCTGGTTTCTGCTGGTAGTACTATGATTCTGCTGGTAGTTATCCTTCCTGCTGGATGCTTTGTTTCTACTGATAGCTATAGATTATGCTGATGGTTCCGTTTTCATGCTGGTGGGCATACTTCTGCTGGTGGATTCACTTCTGCTGATAGGGTGTGTGTTCCTGCTGTTCCCATGGTTTCTGCTGTTGGTTGACTCTTTCTGCTGGCTGAATACATTCATGCTGCTGGAGTTGTTTATGCTGTCAATACATCTATTTATGCTGCTGAACTGGTTTGTGCTGGTAGTATCATGTTTCTGCTGGCTGATTTATTTTTGCTGGTAGTAACTTGTTTCTGCTGTCTCAACTTAGTTTCTGCTGTGCTCAGTTTGATATTGCTGGTTGGTTGGTCTCTGCCACTAGTCACTTAGTTTCTGCTGGTAGTCTCCAATCATGCTGGTGTAACAATGTATCTGCTGAATGAATAGTTTGTGCTGCTCATATATTAATTCTGCTGCTTGACTTGTTTCTGCTGGTTTTAAGAGTGGTTACTGATGGTTGACTTTATACCTGCTGGTCTTAAAAATGGAAGTTGAATAGTTTTCGTTTTAAATCTATTTTAAATGGTGATTGGCGGTTACCACTTGCCTGAACAGGTGGCGTACAAGTTGCTTTTCACTTAATTATTTCAACTTCCAAGGTTAAAATTTTACCCCAATCTTTTTTTTTTTTTTTTTTTTTTTTTTTTTAAATTAAAAGTTATCTTTTCATAAATTGGGCAAAATTAACCTAATTAATCGCAAATCAATTTTTCATCTTTCCCACACATACACCAAAATCATTTGCCTATGTATACTCTGTATCTTCAACCTAAATTCAATCATCACCAATGGCGGCACTCAAGTACAAAGATGATCACAACAAGATCGCATATTTGGGAAGGGAAAGAGGCTGCGAGGACTTCACAGATATCCTCAGCTATTTGGACCACTCTCCGTTAAGGTACGCTTTGACTCATGCCCCTCCGGTCGTGTTTGACTCATTGGTCAAACAATTTTGGGCAACAGCTGTTGTTCGCCCAAATGCTGCTGGGTCTCATGACCTAGTCGCCACAATTGACGGCCGTGAGGTGGTCGTGACTGAGTCTCTCATTAGGACTCAGTTACAATTTGACGATGCCAATGGCATTTTTGACATGCCCATTAATGATATTCTTGAGGGTATGAGGGTTATTGGGTATCCGACGGATAGGACTCTTACTTTTCTTAAGATCCATTTATCTCCTCAATGGAGATTTCTGGTGCACACCATTATGCACTGTCTGAGTCCTAAGTCTGGAAGTTGGAATCAATTTCCGAGTTCCATTGCCACAGCCCTTATTTGTTTGTCGACTGGTAGGGTATATAATTTCTCTCGATTTATTTTAGAGGGGATGATTGGGAATCTTAAGGCTACAAAGCATAAATTTTTAATGTACCCAAGGTTTTTACAAATGATTGTGGCATTAGAGACAGCTGACCGAACCCCTAGACCAACATTTGACTTTACTAGGAAAATGTTTGCCAATATGAAATTTAAATGGGAGGGTCAGCCAATACCTTTGACAACCCCCATGCTTGCCATTGCTGCTGCTGGCAATGATGCTGCTGGTGGTGATGATGCTGCTAATGAGGATAATGCTGCTGCCAATGAAGCTGCTGGTAGTGCAGCTGAGGCACACCTTGTACCTCACTCTCCTCCGGTTTCCCCTGTTAGGGAACCAACACCGGAGAGGCAGCCTGTATCTGAGAGACCACCCTCTCCTTCACCTACCATTCCTGAGACAGAATGGGTTGTCCCTAACCCTGTCTCACCTGTTACTGACTGGAGACCATGGCCTTATGTTCCTGTACATTCTCCCATTAGGGATCCTACTCCTGAGCCTGAGTCTCCACCTACCCCGCCAGCTCAGACCTTTATTTTTGAGGAGCCATTAGTGTTTGGCCCTGAACCTAGACCAGCTGGGTATGTGGACCCTGATGTTATTGAACCAATTATTTTTGGCCCACAGCCCAGACCCCATGGTTATGTTGACCCTGACTTTGTGGAACCCATTATCTTTGGTCCCCAACCTAGGCCTGACAACTATCTTGAGCCTGAGGACCTTGATAATATCATTTCCATGGAAGATGACACCACTCATGGTGGATTCCATGTGGAGTCACCTGTTCGGCCCGATGATGCTCCTACACCAACAGCCGATGCTGCTGGTAGGGCAGAGGACCCTGCTCTACTAACTGGTTTATCTGCAAAGCTTGACAGGTGTATGGGACGTATTGACTCCTTGGAAACTGAGCTGGGAAAGTCGAAGAAAATTATGGGGGGTGCTATTTTGACTCTTGTCTCTAGAGTCAAGAAGTTGGAGAAAACGGTTAAACAGTTGAGGGAAACACGGTTGGTGGTTGATGCCTCAGCAGCGGAAGGGGATGTGGATATTCAGGATGATATTGACCTCGATGGATTATCCCGTATGGCATCTACAGCTCTAGGTCATGATCAACCTGCTGTTCCTTCTGAGGATGTGGAGGAACGAGAAGAGGAGGAGGTTCCTCTAAGGCGTAAGCGGTCTGCTTATCGACGTGCCAGGACAGAGTTTTCCACTCCAGCCTTTGAGCAGTTTCAAGCTAATCTTTCTGCTGGTGTTCTTCCTCACACAGCAGTCCCTGAACCTGCTGGTCCTTCTGTTGCTGCTGATAAGGGAAAGGCTCCTATGCCTGATTTGGATATACCTGCTGAGTTTCTTGCAGAGGATGCACAAGCCAGGAAACGCTTCGAAGAAGAACAGGCTAGTGAGCGGTTGGTTCAACGGTTACGGGCTGAGGATTTGGCTCAGGAAGACTTGCCAAATGTTTCTGAAGAGCGCGCAAAGGAATTAGACGATCTCATGATGCGTATGACAGAAACAGACTGGTTGAACTTGATGCTGCAAGTTGGTTCTAATCCTGCATTGGCAAGAGAGTTGTTGGGAGCTGATGTAAACGAGGAGAACTTTATCGAGCGCATGACTGCTGTTAAGGAAAGGAAGAAGCGAGCCTTGGCAGATTTACGTTATCGAGCACTCAAGGGTAAACCGATGAAGAAATCTGAGGTCACACAGATGATGCGCAACTTGGTTAAAAATCAATGGTGTGCAGCTCATAATGGTACCATCACGATGAAAGAAGTCAAGGCTATGAATCGAAAAGGATCGCTTGTTGACGTGCTCAGTACTACCTTTTTGACCCTAAAAGCCTGCCTTTACTGAGACTCCTTCTAAGTGACAAAAGGTTGAACGTGTATTCTCAAGCCAGCTAGTGTTTCCTGTGCTACAACTTACTGCTGATGATCTGTATTAGATGGTGGCTGGTAGTTCTAATCCTGCTGGTTCATGATACTCTTTATGGTTGGCTCTGCTGCTTCATATTACTGGCTGGTGGTGCATTGGTGCTCAGTTTCTGACTTACTGTCACCACTACAGCAGCTATGGATTCTGCTGGTTCAAGCCGTAAGATTAGAATTTCACCGTTTGCAGATTCTGCTGCTGGTCCTTCACCTTTCCTCTCATCCATTGCAGGTGGACCTTCACCGTCCAATGTATCTACTGATCAAATACCAATTGCTGTCCTGTTTGAATCCAATATGCAGGGGGGTATTAATGAGTTTTCCTTGAAAGTGATGAGGAAGAGGCATATTGGTATGGCACGGAGTTGATTGTGACCCTGACTCGGATGACGAATGGGGGGGTGATTGCTGAGATTATCTTTAGGGGTAAGTCTATTTCTGCTGATGGTGTTGTGTTTGTGGATAAGCTACCTGATGATGAGATTGTTGATCCACGGGTTAAGGTTGAAACCGTTTCTGAGTCTGCCTCTTCTCCTCCTCGGTCTCGTCGTAAACATCTTGGGGTGAGAAGTGATGACTTCCTATGGGATAAACCTGTTGAGGACTTTTTCAGTTCTGAGAGTGAGAGTCGATGATGACTTGGAGATTATATTCCCCTCAATTCCATAGGTTGCTTGCAAAAGATTGGTGATTGTGCGTTGTGCCGCCCCTAGTAACAGTTATATCTCCTGTTTTTATCAGGTGAACACGGCAGCGAAGTACTTTACTCTACTTGAAAACAGTTGCTACTCAATGTTTATCAGTGGAGGATCTCCTTTCTTTTGCGTTTTCGACGGAATGAATACGGTACTTTCGGTTATACCACAGAAGTAGTTGTTGGTTTAGAACTCTAACAGGATGTGAATATGTTGTCGTCAGTCACTTTATCCTGATGACGTGTGGAAGACCTTTGGCGTACACATGATGATGGATTAGTGAGTAAGCTGGAAGTTGTATCAAATAGACCGTTCTATTCATGTCATGGATTTGACGAATGGGAAGACTGTTGTATATGTGTGTGACTAGTTCTATCCTATCCGCAGGCAACACTGCTTTGAACGTCATGTCTACGCCACAAGATCAAAGTTCAACGCCTCGTTATTGTCGGGATGTTGTTGTTGTCTGGGAATATCATTCAGACGGTCCAGGCTGGCTTTATAAGGCAAGCATCATGAGTGTATTGCACTCTGCATGCTTTGTAAGTTGGTTACTGAGTTTGTGTTGTAGTTACTTCAATAGATTTAGATTTACTTTGGTTATTAAAAAAAAACATTGTACTATTAGATAGTTTTATTATTTGTTTTCTTTTAGACAAAATCGTCATTTATATCCTTCGATTTTGATAACATCCTTGTAATAGTATAGTGTTGGTAAAGAAATGTTGTTGTATATCTTTGGTGTTAGTGCTTGCATGCACGGACAAATGGTTTTCAGATCAACATGGCTTATCAGCAGAAAGTGTCATGGGCTCACATTGCAAACGGCTTTGGTGGTACCTCAAATCCTGTTGATGGTTGCCAGGTTACAAAAAATGGATGGTATTCATTTTTTCAGTTCCCTTTTGTTTTTGGGATGTAAAAATGGCTAGTCCAAGAGGTACGACTTGTGGTAAAGACTTTCTCAATCCGTTGATAGTTGAAATTTACTTAAAAATTGTATGGTTATCGACTCACCATATTTACTCTGTGTATGAACGAAGTTGGCCTAGTCCCTGAGCAAACGACTACAGGTAAAGACATTGTCAAAAACACGGTTGTATGGCTAGGTACCTCGATATCTCCGGTGTGTATACTGTGACAGTGTTTGCCAAAAACTGTCTTAGGTTATTCAAATCACCCTTGATTCACGTTCTGAGAAATTGACTGGTTTTGTTACACCAGGGTGTATGTTTTCACCCCAAAAGTATCAACCTAGCCCTGAGAGTGAGTAGCTACTTGGTAAAGGCTTATCAAATCTACTTATGTTGCTGCAAAGACTGGAAGCTACTGTTCTTTGATGTTGCTAGCTTCATTGATTCTGCTGTTTCATCGAGTTCATGCGTTTCATTTGATGTTGCTGTTTTGGTTGGTGCTGCTTTACGGTTTCTGCTGCTTGTATTGTTGCTGCTGGTTACATTGTATCTGCTGGTATTTGTGATGCTGCTGGTTCGTTTGTTCTTGCTGTCTTCATCTATATTTGCTGATTACTTTGTTTCTGCTGCTACTCAATCCTCTTGCTTCGAGAAGATCTATCTAGAAACTTGGAATTAACGGAGTCAAAACCAAGTTTAGGGGAGGATTGTTGGGAATTATTGAAAACGATTAAGTGTCGTTTCTGCTGTTAGAGATGTTCGTTTCTGCTGATGGCATTAAGTGGTTTCTGCTGATTATGTTCCTGCTGGTCATGTTCTCATTTCTGCTGACAGATATAGAATCTGCTGATCTTAATTATAGACGTGATTATTGTATGCAAGAATTATAGTTATATTCTAGAGTTATCTCATGAAGATAGGAATGAGATATATTAGGAAGAGATTGATGTATATCTCTTACGATATATTAGGAAGAGATTGATGTATATCTCTTACGCGTTTTTAGTTATCTTGTTTAGCAATTTAGGGTTTCTTCTCTATAAAAGAAACCTTTAGCATTAGGGTTTTGTACCGATTACGCATTACACAAACAGTTTATTATCAATAGAGAGATCCATAGAGGATCATTGTTTATATTTGTTCTTCTTTATACTGCATTGTTTAGTTTCCGCCTAAACAATTGTTGGAGTCTCTCACGTATATACTTGTGATTACATAAGTACTATACAACCACAAAGGCTAGAAGATCTATCTAGTTCTAGATCCTAACACACTAGGTATTCATGTTTACTAGTGTGCTTATTATTTGATCTTCAAAATTTTTATGAATTGGTGTTTTTGTGAGCTATATGTGGCGTCAATATGGAGAGGGAGAGAGAGAAAATCAGATTTTTGAGTGTATAATATGAGTTGTGTGTGTGTTTGATGGTCAAAGTAGGCTTATATATGCCTAGACCAAAAATGTCAAGTGTATACACATGAGGCAAAATTGATCACCAAGGGGACACTTGTCTCTTTGGTTTTGCCACCCCTATGGGGTGTGATATTAGTGGGATAAGTTTAAAAACTTGTCCCACATTTTGTAAATGCGGGTATTATAAAGTCCGATATTTAAAAAGGTACGCTACGTAAAGGTTTTACGTAAAATACGAAAAATGCGCGTAACACGAAAAATAAAAACGAATGTGATAAAATTGTTTCTATGGCATTTTGAAAATATAAGCGTCGATGCTTAACGTAGGTTTCGCCGGTTCTTTGTAAACGTCGCGTAAAAATGCAATCGTAAGCCCTAATTCTCCCGGTTAGTCGTGAGTTCATATCTCAACATAAAAATGAAAAATATACTTAATACTCGAAATAAAATAACGACCTAAAATTGACGGATTGTCACAACTAGGCCGCTTGGTTTCGATAATGTCACTTGAAGTATGCCATTATCAATCACCACCTGAATATAGATGATAGTATATAATATATTTCAGCTCACTTGTTTATTTTTTATGAATCTTTGCAGTAACCCATAACTGGATTTTAAAAAGCAATATAGATCAGTTATGTTGATCTTATCATGTGAAATACCTCATAGTAATTTAGATAATAAACCAAACACACCATAAAAAAGAGAAGACAAAAAAGGAAAGTTACATGGTGATCTTGAATCCACAATCGCACACCGATACATGACATTAGTCCAGGTCCTTCCTGTTGATTCACTGGATGCACAACAGTCTTTTTTTATAAAAGCAATGGTTTTATTATCTTAAACTTAAAAGAATATTCTGGTCTGGCCCGTTTTCATTCAGTTTTGAACCTAACCCGATTCTTTTTTTCAAGTCATTAACCACAAATCCAATAATACACAGCCAACCACACTCCTGTCTTATTTTGTTTGTTGGTTTCACCTGTTAAGCTCGAGTTATACATCTTCAGTATCAAAAATCAAAATGTGAAGTATGATAATATGTTTATGGTATGTTTGAGCTAGTCGGATTATCTTGATCTAAAGACCATTATCCTATTGACTTTTATGCTTGTACCTTTTAAACGCTACCCACTTCGGCAGTTAGTTACCAAAGTGAATTAAAAAGTATCCTTGTATAGATAAGTGATCATATAATCAATGTTATAGCTCTAGCATAGAGTTCCAATTAAACACCCTCCAAAATACTTATTAGTATTACATAAGGAAAGCGATACAAGACTTAATGTGTACATCTACACAAATATGGAAGAAATCTAAATAAACTTATAAACAACATCAATTTGTCATCATGTTCTCATAAGGGATTCATTCAAAATATTATTATAACAAACCTATAAACACCCATCATTTCTCCATGTCATCATATTCCATGAAGAGAACAAATGAGGAGTTCAATGGAACTATGGACTATTATACATATTTATCAATAATGTTAATCTAGACTACATTTTACCAATGTTCTTTCCTAACAGTAACAATCAACATAACAAACAAACTAAACATTTGAAAGACAAACTATTCTAGGTAGATACATTATTTTATCGGATAAACAACTCGGATGTATGCGCCTAAGCCTAACTAAGGTACTTGTGACCATTTCTGACACTTTTCCTCTAAATCCACTTTACATTAAACAAAATCTATAAACTTGGTCATTAAACTCATGATCCCCACATAAAAAATCAAAATGAAATGTACTACTATCTAAATCAGAATGAATAGTTAAACGTACAATTATAGTTTTACTTATTCTTCTACAAGTGTAGATAGTTCTAAAAGTTGTTCTAAAAATTATTGAACTTCATGTACCGATTCAAGAAGAAGCTCCATAATTGTCTTTTCAAAGCCTCCTTAATTGTCGGTTTATACGGGCAGTGCATTTTGTATAGTTTACGTCTTTGTATAATCTATAATAAACTAATTCATGAAATCGTAACAGAATGAATAAGTTTCTAATAAGTAAAAAATACAAATTAAGCTGATAATTTATGAGTAAAAAATATCCTTTGTAGCTGAAAAGTAAACAAGACACATACTTCCAACAAGAAGTCAGAATTAATCTAATTCTCGGTAAAACTCTATAGCTTTCAAAATAATATATGTAAATGAGTACTTGTATTACAACTGATTGCACATCACCATATGTAGTTTACTGGATGCCACGAACACATAGGTTACACTTGTACCTACTGCTTGATGAACTTTAAAAAGATAAAAAAATGATATGCAAAACAAGAATAAAACTGTATAAGCAGAAACCCCCCACCCTCACCCCAAAATTAAAACCCTTAATAGATATTAAAATGAAGAAAGATAACCTTTGAAATTCCTGTAGGTTGTAGACATGGTATGAATAACACAACCATGATTTCGCCCACATGGCCTCGATTATATGGTAATGGTAACAGCAGTTAAAAATCCTAAACAAACACAATGAGTCTAATTGAAATAATTTAAATAACTTCTAAGAACACGAAGATAACCTAGTATACATCCATTGGCTGTATAATTAGCAATCAAACTTAATAATATAGTAGTAATATACAAACTATTGAAGAAAAAGTAGTTTGGTTACCTTGAAAAAGGGCTCGAGAACGAAGCAAAATAGTGAGGCGTGACATAGTGGCTAGAGAATAAAGAAGAGCAAGAGAGTAGAGAGAGGATCGATGGAGGAGGGTCTGAAATTTTTAATTTTGAGTGAGAAAAAGTAAAATTGATTTGGGGGAAAAAAATTTGGGAGAGGCAGGATAAGTTTAACCTAATATCATTTTGGCGGGGTGGAGGGCAGTTGAAAGTTTTATTAAAAAGAACCGCAACACTTTTGATAAAAATGTTTCCTTACATCTATAAATGCAACAATTATTTTGCAAATGTTGCTTAAAGTTTAATGTCTTGTTAAGTGCAACAGTTTTAGAAAGTGTTGCTTATAAAGTGCTATTTTAGCCACATTTTGTTGTAGTGTTTATAGCCAATGGAACACTTTTTCTTTCAACGCCAGTCTTCCTTCTGATGCCATGGGTCGTCTCTTATGAACCACAGGTTTGGAAAGGGGGTATATCTTTAGTTGATGCTCCATGACGAATCATGGAACAGTGGTTCTTTCTGATCCAGTCCATGCGAATACTTCTCTGTTTTCCCGTAAAACATCCGCCAATAACTGCTTGCAGTTGGTTATCAACGTGGTTCTCATTGTCACATACTAGTCCGAAAGTTCATGGCTGATGGTGAATGCTTCTTCTGCATTCTCTATGCCCCATGTTCTTTCAAGTGACATCGGATCTGAAGTAGGCCCTATTCAGAGTTACTTTTTGTTCTTAGGATTACTTGTTCCCTTATCCTAGACATTTGTTCTTCACGTTGACGCCACTGTATGTCCTTCCACGATCCTTGTACCCTTTCTAGGTGTTTGCATTCTTGTAGAGCCTCTCTTCTGGTTTCCATTGTTACGACTCATTAGTTAGTGGGGAATTTGATCATAAAGTGATGGTAGAACCCACTGCTCTGAGGCTTCTCATTCCGGTCCTTCCTATTATGATGTTGTACGAAGAACGACATTTTATTATTACAAACTCCATTAGCATCGTCCTGCTTCTTCCTTCCTTTCCCAAAGTTACTCGAAGATCTATTACTCCTAAGAGATGATATGTTTCCCCTGAAAAACCTATCATCGGAATCCTGCATCTTCTGAGTCTTGACCGGATGTTGACACCGAGGTTTTTGAAGCAGTGTTCATATATGATTTCTGATGAACTTCCTCCGTCAACAAGGATCCTTCGGACTTGATTTCCTTCTATTATTCCTTCTAATATGATGGGTTTGTCCGTTAATTGACTCTGGGGGATTGCTGGGAAGGTGAGTTCGTTCATCATGCCGGACCTTCTTTCCTCAAAAGATCTCTTGCGGTTTCCTTCCTGCCTTATCATGTTTATGACCTTTACACCGTTCCTTCCTGGGTTCCCATTCCGCTTGTTGTTTCGGCGGATGTCCTTCACTAGATGAGCCAATTTCCCTGAGGCCACGGCTTCCTCTATTTGCTTCTTTAACTGATAACAGTCGTTAGTGTTGTGACCTCTGTCCCCATGGTAGTCACATAACTTATTCAAGTTTTGCTTTTCGGGAGTTCCGATCAAAGGCAGTGGTTCTGGGAAGCTTATGCTTTCCATGGAGAGGATTTCTTTTGGAGTCTTGGTAAGAGGGGTGAAAGTGTCTTTTCTAGGATAAGGAGTGTACACCCCCATATTCATTCATGCTTCCCTTGGACTGCCCCTGTTTCTGGCTCTTTCAGGTCCTCCGGTCCATGCAGGACGAATGCATCCTTTGTCCATTTGAGAAGGACGGACCATTTCTGCTGACCCAGTAGCCACTTCTCCCCTAATGAAGGCTCGGACCCTTTTAAACATTTCATCCACTGTTTCGGGTATTTTGTCATTGAGCTTCTTGGCAAGTTCAGAATGACCATGACCATTTATAAAAGCGAAGATACGCAGGACTGGAGGGACTCCCTTTATGTGAGAACTTTCAGACTTGAACCGGTCCATGAAAGCTTGTAAGCCCTCATTCTGCCTCCTCTTGATGCCGTGAATTTCTGTAGGGTCTTTAGCATATCTTTTTTGTTGTGAAAACTCTTCCAAGAACTTCTGACTTAGCTCGTCGAAACTGTCTACACTCTTAGGGTCCATGTCGTCGAACCAGTTTCGTGCCGCTCCTCCTAGGGTTTGCTAGAATATTTTGACCAATGGGCATGTCAATTTGTGTTCGGAAGTCGCGAAAAAAAAAGAACTAAATGTTCCTCCGCGATAATTATTTCTTTATCAACCTGATGATCATGGGAGTGTATCTCTCCCTCTTATGATATCTTGAATACGAGTGATTATTTAGGGGCCTTTAAGGATGTGCGTTTTGGCTATTTCACCCAGGTAAGGCAAGGTATTCACAAGCCTGTAATCATCCTCCTCATATTCAGATGTATGATTCTCAGTCTCTTGATGTTTAGACCTTTTCTCATGGACTCGGACAATCTTCCTCTTCATGCCTTTTCACCAACTTGGTTGTGCTACGGTATCTACAACCTTCACTGGACCTTATGAAGCTGACGTTGGTCTTTTTTTCTTGGAAGGTGTCTTCTCCGACTTTTGACGGCACAGTGCATGTTTGCCGGCGAGTGATTCTGACGGCTGGCAGGTGGATCAAGAGAAAATTGATTAGAGAATCCTTTGGCCAGTGACCCGGCCGAAGCTTCCTTGTCAGAATCGGCATAGGCAAGTTTTCTTGGTGTGGCTTTCATCTTGGATTGCTAGTCATATTCTTTGATCATGGTTCTTAATACATTAATGTTTTCCTTGATGAAGGCCGGAGAAGGAGAAGGGATTTTTTGCGTTTGTAGGACTGGTTCGGTAGGCCCCCCATGGGTTTCCGTTCCTACGTCCCTTGTCGTCGCTCCCTAAAATTCCTCCTCCATAGGCTGCGAGGGTAACCATGCCTCCTTCTTTTGGGTAGATTAGGGATCGGAGTCCCAGGATGGCGCCAATGTAAGGTAATTGTACTACGTGGGCTGCTTGAGCTTGATAAAAGTGACCTCAGCGGTAATAAAGATCGAGTTCAGCTTGGTTCCTCCACAGCATAGTCCTTCGTCTCCTAACTGAAAATAAGAAAGAACACCGTTAGCTCGCCCCGGGGTGTGAGTCCGGGACCAACTCCGGCGTGAGAGTAAGTACAATGATTGTGAGATAAATGTGGAGAATGTAAAGTATGGTCCGGAAAGGTGTTGTGTCCAGTCCTAGGGAAATGAGCCCTCCCTTTATACTATTTGGGATTCGCTACAAGACATAACCGTGGGGCTCTCTCTTGGTACAACTTGTTGGCTACATGTCCTTCCAAGGACAGTGGTCCTTCATAAGGACTGTACCTTTGTCTGATTGTCCTTTGACACCACCGCATTAGGACGGAGCTAATAACTCCGGACCTGATATGTCCTTCGACATACCAGCTTCTTCGGAATTCTAGTGGTGACTCCGGACCTGATTTGTCCTTCAAAAAGTCTGCATCTCCGGAGCATTTGTTTGGTTTAGCCCGTGCTAGTTTAGTAGCAGTATCTAAGTTGCATTTCTCCTTCGGATGTTCCGAGGGAGACTATACCTCATCAACGGTATTAAGCTTAGTACTAGAAAAAGTGTAAGCGACGTTAGGTTGGTTCTACCACGAACTAGAACTCGGTATTTAGGTTAGTACCAAAAAAGTGTAAGCAGCGTTGTGAAGGTTTCTCCACCGATGAAGGAGCTTGTTAACATAGTGCATTGAAACTCTCAAGTCGGATATTAGATATTAGAAATGAATTTCAGATATTAGAAATGAAGCAGAGAATTAAAATTTAGAGAATAGAAATTAGTAGAGAATTTTGTTGGATTCTATTGTTTTGATTTTTTTAACATTGTTTTATTCTCTACTAATTTCTATTCTCTAAATTTATTCGGGTCGGGTCGGGTTATTCTCTAAGTTAATTGAGTTTGATTTTTTTTAACAATTTTTTTAACCCGAGTTACCCAAAAACTGATCCGAACCAAACTCAATTAAGTTTATTCGGGTCATGTTACTCAGGTCAAAAAAATTGTTCGGGTCAACCCGAGCAACCCGAATACTAAATAAGGTTGAATATCGGGTTAAAAATGTTTGGGTAACTCGGGTTTGGGTCGACCCGATTGTTTTTTTAATATAAACTCTATAAATTATCTATTTAAAAGAGTAAAAATAAGAAAATTTATTACATAACACTCATATTCCGGTTGACTCAAACCAGAATGGACCCGAACATGACTAACTGGAATTCAAATAGGGGTGGGTTCGGGTATGTTATTTTCAGCCTTGACCTGACTTTGACTCGAGCCGAATTGACCCGAACCCGACCAACCCGACCCGACAAACACCCTAGTGGTCACAAATGAATTACGAATAGTAACTAAAATACACTTGTGAGTTGAAAATGGAAAAATACATATTTGTGGAAAATATTATGAAAACTATTCTCATTTCTCCAAATTCCCAACTAAAAGTAATGGAAATAAAAGTTAAAAATTTACACTACCAATTCTCACCAAATCTCCACATTTTTATTCCTCTCACTTACCAAACAAGGGAATTTGATTCATTTCTATTGCTCTTATCTCATTTCCCCCTACCAAACATGCCTTACACCGGTTTGATCTTTCCACTCTCTACTTATTATCTTGTGCATATAGTATTTATTGTTTGTGTGGAAAACTAGAAGGGGGTTGAATAGTTTACCGTTTTTTAATTTAATGTATTTTTGTTTATAAAAACTTATATTTGACTTTATGTGATCTCAATATGTGCACAATATGAACAATACAACTAAGCAAATAAATGATAACAAGATATAAAATAAATGTGTAAGACAAGAGATATGAGTTAGAAAGATCAAACCACAACACAATGATTTGTAGTGGTTCGGTAACGAAGCACCTCTTCGCCCTACTCCACTCTCCGAGCACCAAACTCGAGAGTTTTCTTCACTATGTCAACAAACTCCCTTTAGGCGGAGAAAACCGTACACAAGTAGCTTACATCAATTTCTGACACAAAGCCAAAAGGCGAGTTCTAATCTTATCTAGAACCAATCTATCACACACCTTGTATTTTGATGACTAAAATACTAACCGCACTATCAACTCTTCATTTCACCGAAACTCTAACACGATCACCCTGATCTAACTATACTTTCTATGATCACCACGATCTAACTATTACACACAACTACACAATATACACAAATGATTTACAAAATATGACACAATCGTAACTATGTTACGATAACACAAACTAAGCTATAATACTTCATAACTTGATGGTAGGAAGTATTCTTCTCTTGCACTCGAGGATCTAAGCTTGAATCACTTGGAAACAAATGCTTAAGATTAAATGATCAAAGGATTGAAGGTGATGTATAAACTAATTTTAGACAGAAGAGAATGAGTGCAAAAGGTGAGAAAATCAGTTAAGAACAGTCTGCTATTTATAGGCAAAGTTGGGAGCCTTTTGGACTGGTCGGCCCCCTTAGCTTTTATGTCGGCCCCCTTATCACTAAGGGGGCTGCCCTAGGCCAGACTCTCCCATTTTTATCTTTTCCAGAGGAGGTGTTTCCTAGATCAAATATAGCCGTTTTAGGTGGAAAATTTGAATTCAAAAACATTTATTTTGAGTAAAACATTTCTTATAAATGAAAAAATGTTTTGTATAGGTTATAAAAATGTTTGTAATATTTTATAAAAAATGTGAGGTTGAATAAAATTCATTTGATCATAAAATGCATTAAGTATTTATTTATTCATACGTTTAAGTGATTAAATATTCAAAATGTAAATTTAAGACTAATTACTTGTTTACATTTAATTTTACATTGAGCGTTTTTACATTTTGTGATTATCAAAACGTAGAGAGGTCGAAAAATATTAATAACGTTTTTAGGCATTATTTCTATCAACAATCTCCCTCTTTTTGATGATTACAAAATCTAAACTCATTAAATGTAAAATTATTTTTAAACAAGTATTTAGTGACTTTATTTCAATTTCTTCCCTTTTTTGTAAAATCAAAAAGGATTCGTTGACGAATACGAGTAAAGTCGAAGGAATAAATGCTCCCCTTCGATGTGTACTCCCCCTCGTTCGAGGGCACCAAGGAATCAAGCTATGGTAACTTTGCTACAAAAACAAGTTAGAAGAACAAGACAACAATTTCTAACATATAGCAAATACAAAGGAAAAATAAAGAAATGTTGATGGCACTTGTCAAGAGTCAAGGTATTTGTGTAAACCCACCTATCACACACACACACACACACACACACACACACATATATATATAATATATATATATATAATATATATATATATATATATATATATAATATATATATAATAATATATATAATCAACTAGACTCAATCTAAATAGAATAGAACATTTCAACCATACACAAGACAAGAAGCTATATAGAGACTAGCAAAATGCATACCAAAAAGAAAAACATAAGACTAAAGTATATTCATTATCACATAGAAGATTGGTGTATAAAACATCAATCAACAGACATGCATCATCAAGACAAAATTATGTTCTATGAGCTTAAGCAATAATAATACATTCTACATAAATAGAAACTACAAAGGTCCTAATTTGCCTAGATTGTCATAGGATGCCATAGGACTTGCTTGCAAAAGGAGTGGGTTGGACTTTTATTTGTAAGAAAGAAAATGTAAGCATGTAATATGATTAGTTGGTTATTAGTGGAGAGTTTGGAGTGGGGGTAGTTGTTGGAGGGTAGTCTCGTTGAACTTGAAGTGGTGGTTGTGGGCGAGTAAGAAGAAACTCAATCCAATTGAGATCTTCACTCAAGGTTAGGAATTGTTTTTGGGTAAAGATGCAACAAGGACAATAACCAACATGATGTTCAACTTGATTTAAGTTGAGAGTGTGAGATAAGTTTAGAGAGTGGGGTGCATGGCAAAAAGGTTTGATAAGTCTTGGAGTTGATTGATGTCATCAACAAGCATTTTTCTACTAAGAGATGAAGGAGGTATAGGTGGAGTTTGGTTATCACCTTGAGGTGAGGGTGGAGATTGATCATGAAGCACACTAGCAACATGTGTATTGATGAGTGAATGAGGGTATGGAGGTTGATTTTTATTGACACTTTGAGGTGGAATGAGAGCTTGGTCAACTCTAGTGACACAAGGATCACCAAGTGGAAGTGAATGAGGTTGTAGTGAATCTTGGTTTGATTGAGAGATATGAGAGTTTTCTTGTGTGGGTAGGTTAACATCAACCACATTGAATGTGTTACAATAGTTTAACTTCTTTCTCCATACGGGTCTTACAGACATTTTGGCTACCTTTGAAGGTTTGGACAAGGGTTTTTGAGGATAAGACATTGGAGAAGACAAGATGGATGTGATGATAATAGTGAGGATGAGGATTAGTTTATACTAGGAGGATGAGGTAGTTAAGGATGAATGGACATTATTAGAAAACAAAGCCAATGAATGTTGGTGTGTTCTGGGAAATTATAGTTGGGTCTGGGTAAAGAGGGTCAAAAAGCAGAAAGAAACAGTAAAAACCGTGTACTAGATGGCCGGCCCCTTTATCTATGTGGTCGACTCCCTTATCACTAAGGGATCCGCCCTTAAGAGCTAAGGGGGCCGCTACCTGGAGAAACCCAGGTTGTCCAGGTTTTTATTTTCTTGCAGAAATTGGTATAAAGGTGGACTGTTTTGTAGCCATTTTGCAGCAAGTCCTAATTTTTATAGCAATCAAGACTAATTCACATAAGCACTTAGCAAGTAAGAAAGTATGAATAAGCATGCAAATAGGCAAATAATTATGAAAAGATCTATAATGAAATACATATTAATCGGAGTATTAACTAATTGTTATACAGCTCCTAAGATTAGTACTTCATATAATTTTTATTATTAAAATTTCTCAATAAGAGAAGTAGGTTGTAAATATATCACTTGAGGCTTGTATTTGTATTTATAATCCTAGTGTGTGCCTATATGCGACAAATGTGGAGTAACGATTATTTCGACTATAAAATAAAAATCTAAGAAATAATCCAAGTGCTTCTTGATTTAATTTTTGCTCAATCAAGAGTGTCGAAAAAATATATATTAGATTATATATTTTGGCAACAAATGTGAGATCTAAATGCATGCATGGAAACGAATTATTAGCATATCTCAAGTAGTATGAAAATAATTATCAATAACTCCTAGTCGTGAGAAGGTTTTCTAGAAATAGATTGGGACTTATATATATATATATATATATATATATATATAATAAATATATAATAATATATATAATATAATATATTTATATATATAATATATATATATATAATATAAATATAGATGAATGTACGATATATGTAACGTATAATATGTTACGTATATAAGTACGTAAAATGTTACGTATATATGTACGTATATATGTACGTATATATGTACGTATATATGTACGTATATATATATATATACGTATATATATATATATATATATATATATATATATATTATACGATATATATATATAAAATATACGTATATAAAAATATAGTATATATATATATATTAAATATATATATAAATATGTATATGACAAAGTTTTACAAAATTTTATACGTATTATGAATACTTGATTTCGTATGATCAAACTAATTTCCTTAGGTTAATTATAAGACTTAAAGAGAAATTCCTAATCTTTAATGTTTGTGCCCAAAAAGAGTCCATGACATAGAAATATATATATATTATATGTATATATATGTATAGACAAATATATATGTAATATAAGATAATATAAATATATATATATATATATAATAAATATATATACAGATATATATATATTATATATATATATTAAGTTTTGAAACTTAGGCTTTGGCAAAACAAAATTTTATACGTAATTATGAATACTTGATTTCGTATGATAATAACTAATTTCTTAGTTAATTATAAGACTTATGAGAAATTCCTAATCTTTAATTTTGTGCAAAATAGAGTCCTAGACATAGAATTGAGAGAATGTATAAATCTAAATTTCTGGACGCACAGAGTGTCAGATGGCCCGGACCCCTTTATCCGCCCTTTAAGAGCTAAGGGGGCCGCCTATCTGACGATTTTGTTTTCCTAATTTTTTGATTTTGGTATGTTATTTATGGTAGTAGTTCAATATTCTTGTTTACTTTTAAGTGAATTAAGTTCCTATTAATATTTATGGATACTTAATAGGTACTTAGTCAATTTGTTCCATCATTCCTAGACCTAGACGTAAGTAATTGAAAGGCTCACGTTTAAGGGGTTTAGTTAGAGTGTCGGCAATGTTGTCTTCCGATGAAATTTTTTCTATGGAAATATTCCATTTTTGAACATTGTCTCGAAGGAAATGGTGACGAATTTAAATGTGTTTTATACGAGAATGTTGAACGGGATTTTTACTTAAGTCTATAGCACCTTTGTTATCATACATTATAGGAATATCTCTAGACTAATGCTATAATCTACGAGAGCTTATTTCATCCATAGTGCTTGTTGGCATGCCTTTTCGGCGCTTACATATTCGGCTTCGGTAGTGGAAATAGCAAAAGCAGTTTGCTTCTTCGAAAACCAAGATGTTAGACAACATCCCATAAACGTACAAATACCACTAGTGCTTTTTCGGTCCACATAATCTCCCGCATGATTAGAGTCGGCGTATACAATGGTTTCTATGCCGGACCCCTTGGATGTACCAATAATCCTAAGTACTCAAGTTTCCTTTAATATGTTATTAGAAAGAATGCTTAAACCGCTCAAGGTGAAGTATCCCCGCGGGTCCTCTTGGAAGCGTGCACAAAGGAAAACACTAAACATGATATCAGGCCTACTTACCGTTAAGTATAATAAACTACCTATCATACCTCTATATTTGGTATTATCTACGGACTCACCTTCTTTGTCTTTCGTGAGTTTCATTTCCGTAGACATAGGAGTTTTTATTGGCTTAGAGTGCTTCTAATCTCCAAATTTCTTATTCTTAAAAGCAATTCTTTTATATATTTTGATTTGATTAAAGACAATAAACCATCTTCTAATGTGTTTTATTATGTTATCCTAAAAGAAGTTAAGTATCCGCCCAACTTGACGACATTTTCAAACTCATTGTGCATGACCTTGGCAAAATCATCACATAATTCTTGACAAGTTGAGCCGAATATGATGTCGACGACATATATTTGGACAATAATGAGGTTAGGATCTTTCTTTTTAGTAAAGAGTGTGCTATCTACCATTCCCATTGTATAATCATGTTTAATAAGAAAGGCTTTTAATCTATCGTACCAAGCTTTAGGATCTTGTTTAAGTCCGTAAAGCGCTTTTTTGAGTCTATAAACATGATTAGGTTTTGCGAAGTCAATGAATCCCGGAGGTTGTGCCACGTAAACCTCCTCATTGATAAAACCGTTAAGGAATGCACTCTTTACATCCATTTGAAATAATTTGAATCTAAGAGCGCATGCATAAGCTAATAATTATTCTTATGGATTCTAATCTACTACGTGTGCCATAAGTTCGTCATAATTAATTCCTTCTTGTTGATTATAACCTTGGGCAACTAGCCTAGCTTTATTTCTAGATACGACACCATTTTCATCTAGCTTATTTCTATATACCCATTTGGTTCCAATGATGGTCATATCCTTAGGATTTGGAACTAGTTCCCAAACATCATTTGAGATAAATTGATTTAATTCTTCTTGCATAGCAATTACCCAACTTTCATCTTTGAAAGCTTTATTTATATTTTTTGGTTCTATGGTTGAAAGAAAATAAAAGAAATTACTTTTGTCTTGAGCTTGTGATTTAAGAGTTTTTTGATTTAGGTTACCAATAATATTTTCTAGTGGGTGACTCTTAGATTCTTTAATGTTTATGATTTCATTATTTTTTAAAGATTTATCTTCAAGATCATTGTCTATGGGTCTTGTTTTATTAACCTCAATAGCTTCTTCTTCGACTAAATCATCATCCTCCAAAAGTGAATGTTTAGGCGGGAGATTTCATCGAATGTCCATGTAGGATACCTTTCGACTTTCATTGTTTTTTTGTTGAGAATTTATATAAGCTTTTACTATTTTGGCGAATAACCTAGGAAAAACAAACCTTTCGTAAACGACTTTGGTTCGAACTTAGTGAGGTAAATCTTTTGTATAAGAATAAAGCAATTTGCTTCCAAATACTATATAATAGTTAAGGTAGTGTTTTCTACCTTTTAACACTCGAAAGGGGTTATTCCTAAGAAGATAACGTCTAAAGGAAATCTATATAGTATATCGGTTGGATGTATCGACTCACCCCCGCGTTACACAAACCAAAATTTATTGTGGAATGGATTGTTCATTTAACACAGTCCGACTCAATATCTTGTAGAGTATGAATCTTTTCTTTCTCTACCTACCTCCAATTATGATTTTGGAGACTGGGAAAGTAGAAATTGTGAGAAATCCCATTTAAGTCACAATAGTTTCCGAATTGTACTTCATTATCAAATTCCTGACCATGATCCGTTCTAATTGACACTATGGAACATCCTAATTTATTTGAATCATTTTACTAAATATTTCAAATTTTCAAAAGCTTCGGTTTTATTTCCTAAAAATCTAGTCCATGTAAATCGAGAATAGTCATCTACAATTACTAAGGTATAACGATTTCCTCCATAACTCCGTATGGCAGAAGGGCCAAATAAGTTCATGTGTAATAATTTTAAGCATCTAGTCGTCGATACTATATTTTTGGCTTTATGACTAGCATGAGCTTGCTTTCTAATTTTGCAAGCGTCACAAAAATGTTAGTCGAATTTAAGCTTAGGTAGATTTCTAACTATCTCCTTAGACACTAGAGATTGAATTAATTGCATGTTTGCATGACCAAGTCTCCTATGTCATAATGTAGAATTTTCGTCTAAGGTTGCAAGACAAATTTTATCTTCCGGCTTATTTCCTAGTTTCATCACATATACTCCTCTTTTTCTAATTCCTCTACCTATGACTTTTTCATCCTTAATTATTCCGCTATCATGTTCAGTAAATATTACTTTGCACTTATTATCACATATTTGACCAACACTTAGCAAGTTAAAATTTAAATTATCTACGTGTTCAACATTTTCAATAATTAGGGAGTCATGAAAACATCATACCTTTTCCTTTTTTTTTATAAAAATTACCACACAAATTGATCTTCCGAAAATAACGTGCCTACCGTTATAAACTGCTTTGTAAGTAAGAATAACTTCGGTTTACCTGTCCATGTGTTTTGAGCATCCACTTTCTTTAATCCACTCGTCGGTGCTCCAAGTTTATTCCTAAGATATTTCATAACGCTTGAGCTACGAACACAAGTATTGTATGTTATTCTTTACCCCTTTTCCTCATCTCTTCGCCACTATCATGTCACACCACCGTCCTCCAATAAAAGCTCTTTGATTATTGTTTCTTGGCAACTTTGGACACTCTCCGATGAGATGATTTGGATCTTCACTCCTAAAGCATTTTCTTTCACTTTTACCATTTTTGTCATCTCTACTTCTTTGCAATGACTTTCTTGTTAGAGTATGCTCGTGTCATAATAAATAATTATATGGTTGGACACATGTGAGCCTATAGGGTCACATACATATACACAGAGGTACCACTTTATATATTGTGTTTATTGTATTTACGGTATATAAATAACCCACGTAACTTGATATCACTATTGGGCTTCTAATAACTAAGTAAAGTACTTAGTTTATTGGACATGGAAATCAAATGGGCAAGCCCATTTGAAGCCCAAAGGAGGCCGACCACTATAGAGGAAAAAGAGGGGATAAGATCAATTTTTTGGTCAAATATATTTTGACATGACTCCTCATTAATTAGGAGATAACTCCTTATTAATTTTGATTATAACTTACCAAAATCTCTCCCATTCTTTCTCTCTATTTATACACGACACAAAAACAAATACCCACGCAGGTTTTTGTTTTCTTGATCTATTACTTTGAATCTTGTTCATTCAAAGTCTAATCCAAGGTTACGCGTTTAAGCACTAGCATCCAAAAGGTATACGATGAAGTGTAGTGTGGATATTTGATGTGCGGTCATCATAGGACTTCTACACGAGAAGTTTTACAACTCCCTAGGCAGTGCACCTACTCGTTGTAGTGTAGTATAGGCAAGACTCGGGGTTGTTTATTGTTCACTCGAGGAATAGGTTGGGAAGGCTTGATCACGGTCTAACAGAGTTCTAAGGGTTGAAGAAAGATTCTTTTTATATTTTTGTATTTTATGAAAGCAGGTAAAATCATATATTAGAGAGAGTGGTTTGGTTTTAGCTAATTAAACTAAATATTAATCTAAATTAAAGGTGATAACAATGAGATAAAAGATTGTGCTTATTTAATCATGTATTACTCCCTAGATTGCTTTTCCTAATGTTGTTGCCTTGTCACACTTGTGATGATCTGTGTAGGTATTTCCTAAAGTATGGACAAATAGCACGAAAATGCCGTCCACGCAATACGCTCTTAGGGCAACGCACAAGTAAGGTAGTACAAAGACTATTACACGGCCCCTATGATACATATTGAATGCATGTGAAATAACCTAAGAGGGATCAACCAGAATCAGGGTAAGGTAGTATGGAGACTGTTACAACTGGTATCCTTTCTACACAATCACGTTTCCCTAGACATATCAGCAACAATTATAGACAGAAAGCTGGTTTTCTAAAGCCTAACGTGCACATCCATTACAAGAGGCAACATCGCTAAGATCTACATTCTAGGTTTTATACAATCATAAATAAACACAATAATAGGTTTAGCCTAGCATGTTAAGAATAAAGCA
>BQNB010107744.1:0-23102 GCA_026074375.1 Tanacetum coccineum | reverse complement strand
GGATTGGGGATTATTTTTGTAACTTTGTTTGACTTGAAGGGTAATTTGGGAATTTTTGATTTTGTCTTTTTGTGTTGACCATGTTGACCACTCTTGACTTTTGATAGCTTTCTCCTGGCTTTTTGCGTGCTCTTCCGTTCCCGTGTCCGTGTTTGTCCGGTTTTAACTGTTTTCTTGAGATTTTTGCAATATCCGCATCTACACAATCACAAAGACAAAACAAGCAATATTCAAGCATTTTAAGCACAAATTTGTCTTTTTAGGGCCTATTTTGATATAAAACGGATATGTGTTTTCACACATATCAAAATTCCCCAAATTAAGAGATTGCGTGTCCTCACGCAATATTATATGCTCCATAACCAAATACCTCAAAACTTCCCCAAACTAAACCTTTGAAAAGTAGCAAAGATTTTTGTCGAGAGAGTTAAGAAATCACAAGTTATAAAACACCCCTATTTTCCCATTTTTCTAAAACTTTTCATTTTTTTAATATTATTGAGATTATTTTGACTTTCATTATTTCCATAACTGTTAGGGATCATAGAACAAGATGCATTTCGATCCGAGAATGCCCCAAAAAGGATAAATTCATCGTCCCTAATTTTTCACTTATCCAAACTAAGCTTAAAACAAAATCACAGCTAAATATCAGTAAAGATGCTAACACTACTCATACTTGCAACTTGTGAACTTTTCACTCCCGACATTTATTATATCTTAAGTGAGTGTGCTATCTTGAATTTCAACCATGAATCAAAAATTTGCAATATACTATGCTTTACGTTCCTCCTTAGAATAATGAGTTTGAAGGCGAGATCATCCCATGTAACGACTTTCGTCTCGGCACATCCCAACCTTACGGCTAAGTGACCAGGCTTTTGACACCTCACAGAGACTAGTATCGGGACTCACAGACCTTAGGTTTCAAAAACTCTCAGGTTTCCTGGATATTCATAGCTTATAAAATAAAATAGTCAAAGTGCAAAAGCATATTTGAATTTAACAAAAAAGAAGTCAATTTATTAATTCACACTTAATTATTTAGATATTTATGCAATTGTAACCCTCGACCTTTTAGAAGGCTGCAACATCGGTTGTGAGCCGACAAGATGCAACAAACTTTTATCAGTCTCAAATCTTTATTCTTACAATGGGCTTTCTTTAGAAGACTACCACATCGGTTGTGAGCCGGCAAGAGGTAGTAAACTTTTATCAGCCCACATCTTTTATTATTATATTTTTAATTATTTTATCATCATTTTTTTTATTTAAAGAAGACTTATTTTTGAAAAATTCAAGTATAAATTTGAACCAAGACTAAAATTTTTGCTATAAATTACATAAAAATTGTTGATTTAAGTTTAATCTCAAAAAACAGCACGTATATTAATTCGATTAGGAGAAAAAGCAACAAGTTACATACATGAGCTCTTAAGATTTCCAAATAATCCTTGTTTAGCATCCTACTCATACTTAACTCTATCATTTTTCGTTCTTCGCAAAAATCGCGAACGCTTAGCCTAAAAGGATAAGGAACAAGCTAGAGCTCAACACGCTCGATCGGGTCAAAATTTACTCTTATTCTTACCCAGCAGGAAAATCAAAATTGTAACAAAAACACTTATTTTAATTTTGAAAATTTTTAAATTTTTTCATATTTTGGTAGGAAAACGGGGTACGTGAGAACAACGGGTAAAAGTAGGTAAGATCATATCGAAGATATACTACCCCATACTAAAATCAAACATTGTCCTCAATGTTTCCTAGCCTAAGATTTAAAAACCCCATACTAGAACTCAAAAAGGTCGAATGCATAACTCAAACATGAAGAAAGTATCACAAAAATCTTTAGCCGTTTATTAAGTGTGCTATAAGATAAATGTTAGTCGATAATAATCTTTAGGATATCGGATTTCCCCAAACTAATGGCAAGCAAAGGCTAGGAAGCTCGAGTGGACCGGGACAAAACACCGAACACGAGAGTCTTCATAAAATTTGGGTTCATCCTGCAAACAATCACAAGTACAAACAACAAACACAAAGAACGGAAGAGTACAAGCCTCTTCACAACACATTAGAAGCTAAAAAGAAAAATAGAAAATGGATAAGCATGGGGTGCCTCCCACGAAGCGCTTTGTTTTTGGTAACCGAGTCACATAGCTTGACTCGATCCCTGAATTCATTCGTCCTTAGGGAGAGCAAATGGAACTGGCTTAAGAGAAAAATGAAAAGTAGAGATGCCGGGGTCAAAAACGAGGTCCTCACTCCTGAGAGAGAGAATAAAAGGAGAATCCTCGAGGTAGGTGAAAAATGGAAGAAAAATCTGAACACCTTCTTCTAAGTTGAAACAAGCCTCTTTGTTTAGCACATCAAAGTTGTTTATCATGGCCGTATCAGGCTCAAGGCGAATCTTAACATCTGGTGGTTCCGGAGGAGGTCGAGGAGCTGACGGGTTGTCTTGATGATCAAGGTTAGGTGACTCATGTTCGGGAAGGAAAGTAGAATTATCTTCATCTTCGGAATCATCATTCTCAACACCTGGTGGAATTAAATCATCTGGAATGAGGAATATATCGATCTCTTCTTGAACGGGGTCACTATCCTCAACGGGGATAAGAGATACGGGAAGAGACTCGATAATTGAACTTGGATTAGCATGAACATTTTCCTGTGACCGGGAAGTTGAAATCTCACAAAGCAAAGTCATAAGACTAAGATATTCCTCATGTTCACGAACAATCCTTGAAGGAAGTGTAATGATTTCTCCGGCGAACTCATGGTGAAGAGGATCACTCCTTGGAGAAAAAGTAATCGAAGTATTATGGATGGATTCATTTTGTTTTGGTTCATGATCGGAAATCACTTCGGGAGCGAGATTATGGGTGGTATCATCACTAAGCAGATTCTCAAGAAAAATTACGTCTCCTTCTGAATCAAAATATCCTTCCTCAAAATTAGAAGAAACTTCCATGGCTAGAAAAGCATCGATCTCATCAATATTGACTTCTGGATCGGAACACTCAACCTTATCGAACAAAGGTGTGTTAAGGAAAACTGGCACATCGGAATCTGAAACCTTGAAGTTCTCATCATCTTCTACCATCTCGTTAAAGAGAGGATTTTCGTTACTAGAGTTGAAGTCATCATCAAATTCAAAAAGAGGATTTGAATAAACTTAAAATTTTTCTTCATGAACACCTTTTTAAAGAAGAGTGAGTTCATCGGCGAACTCCTCAAGATTATCACTAGTCTTCATCGAAGAAGAACTAGGAGGAAGAGCATCGGAATGATTAGTGGTACTGCCACTAAATGACTCATCTTTTGAAAAATCAATGACAAAAATAGCATGAGCAAATTGCTTATTCTTGCTTTTCTCAGATTCTTCAGCATAAAAGACAAGTTCATCACTTCCTACTCTTAATGCTAATTTTTCCTCGTATAAATCAATGAGAACTTTTGCAGTGTGAAGGAAATGTCTCCCTAAAATAATAGGCACTCTCGGGTCTGGTTCAAAATTAACCACAACAAAATCAGCGAGAAAAGTAAAACCATCAACTCTAACTACAACATCCTCGGCTATGCCCATTGGGTGCGTAACGGAACGGTTAGCAAGCTCGAGTGTCATTCGAGTGGGCTTCAAAGCTCCAAGGCCAAATTGCTTGTAGATAGAATAAGGCAAGAGATTTATGATAGCTCCGAAATCAGCTAAAGCATTAGTCCTATCAAGTTCTTGTAGAGCACACGGAATAAGAAATTTTCCGGGATCTTCGAGTTTCTCGGGAACTTTGTTCAAGATGATAGCAGAACATTCAGCATTTACGGTTGTGATGGCGATTTCCTCAAGTTTCTCTTTGTTTCTCAATAAAGTGCTTAACCATTTGTTGAATTTCGGCATTTCGATGAGAGCATCTTTTAAACCAATTTCTAAACGGAGTTGTTTAAACAACTTCATAAACCTGCTCTGCTGAGCACTGGGTGTATCTTTCTCTCTTACTTTCATCCTCTCGGGATATGGAAGTTTAGGCTGATATGAATTAGGCTCTGGAGAATTAGGCTCTTGAACAGTTTTCTTAGCTCTTGGTTTTGGAATTTCAATAAAAATGGAATCATGATCCTCCGGAGGTGGGACTTGTGCGGTACTTTCTGAACTTGGTTTTTGCACTTTGTCCATTGACGTCTCCGGGTTTTGTTCGGATTCCTTTAGAGGAGTAGAAACAACGGTAGTAGGAACAAGAATAGTCGAAGGTCCTTCACAAGTTTTACCACTTCGTGTGGTGATAGCATTAACATGCTCACGAGGGTTAGTTACGGTTTGACTTGGAAGAGTACCGGAACTCGAAGACGAAGCGGTATTGGAAGTTATGAACTTAAAAAGCATTTCCGTTAAATTTGTCATCTGGTTTTGTAAACCTTGGCCTTGATTTTGCATATTTCGTAATACAACATCATTAGCCTTGACATAATTATCAAAATCGGTCTTTGAAACACCTTGCATTTGCGGAGCCCCCAATCCAATCTATCATCTCCTCAATCACCCCCTTTTAAATAAAACTTCTTCTTTATCACAAACCCCAATACCAATTAATCATAAAAACCCCTTAAATCAATCAAACTCCTCACATACCGTCCTATCACCAGCAGACAACCCATAGAGCATATAGTGTTGTTCGCCATATGTGTCGAGACACTCAGTCATTGCAGACCTCATCAACATAAATACCCTTAAAATCAATAAAATCCACTCCTGCCCCAGTCCTTGTCACATTTACTTAGTGTCCAATCTCTCTTGATCACATGCTACTCCACCCCTCACTATTGTATCGCTCTCCCGCGACTGTTGTGTACATTATGTGTCCCATCACTCACCCTCTGTCACCATCTTCACAATTATCTCAATAATGAACGTGATCATACTACCCACTCACTATGTCTCCCTAACTCTCCGTAAGTATGTAAAGTACTACCCTAGCTAAGAAAATAATCTTAATTCTATACAACGCCTCCTCAAGTGTCGTCTAATAAAATTCCCTAAAACATCAAACATAGTATGTCTTAAATGATTAAACTGTTATATAACCATCATTACCACATCAACTCATAGAACCATTGTACACACACTGACAGCCTTTATCCCTTCTTGATCTCATCAACAATAAACCCGAACTAACGTCTCTCCGCCCAACTATCTACTGAGTATATCCTGTCCTATTCCCATAACTCACACTCACCAAAGATACTACCTCATGAGATTCCTTAAAAACTGACTCTCAAAAAGATGCTCAAGTGTTTGTCTATACGGTCATTAAAATGTAGCATGTATGTCCGTACACCCAATTGCACTGACGAGTTCTTTACATCAGCTCTCATTGTAGTTGATAAGACCTGGCTCACAGCATATAAAAGTCAATAAGGTGTCACGTGTCGCTATGATATGATAGCTATAGACAAGCGCAGTCAGACACGTTTAGTAATCTATACGAAGTAAGTCTGGTACGTGACAAAATAGGCAAGGCTCCACGCCGAGAACTGTTATAATAGACGAAAGAATGAACAATAATGTCTCACCTAGATCTCATGATAGGATGTGAATGCATGTCATGAAGTGAAAACTCATTTCCTGGAGAGGAGATCTCGTTGTAGCCTCAATCTGTTGTATGTGAAGCGCTCAAAGATAAATACAAAAATAAGCTTCGCTGTGCCTGTTTGTTTTGTCTGACGACGCTGCTTATTACTAATCGGGTGGAGATTGATTGCTCTGCGAATTTATGAGTAGTTTCAGACTCTCAGCGTGAATGATGTTCTCAGGAGTCACAGACTGTCTTACGGCGAGGCCTCGATCGGTCGTGCTTGAATATTAGTTTATGTAAACGCTTTAAAGAGTGTAATAGGATTATATGATCGTGAAACGCGCGCCACCCCGTATCTGTGTCTCGTGAAGTCATAATTGTACAGATTATCTATGGTTCGAGAGTAGTTAATTCCTCCGATATCAGCTCATAATAACGAGATACTTTCAGGAGTCCTAAGGGAAAATTAGAGTCCCGTGTGAGAGTCCTTATAAGGGGATCAGATGCGTGAATTATGTAGTGAATAGCTGTAATTTGGATTATTTAGGAAATCCGTGATCCACGTGGGCATGCTCGAAGAGAAGATCATTAAATTGATCTCAAGCCTCATAAAATGATTTTCGTCATATGTTTGTTAGATAAAAATCTCGGTGATTAAGTTCTGAAGATTTGTCGTTTTTTTAGGGAGGAAAGATTGATAAGGGAATTTGAAACAAGATCATCCCATGTCAAAATTGATCGAGGAGGTTCTTTTTCTAGCCAGATCCGGGCTGAACCTTTAAGAGAAAATGGAAAAAGCATAAGCTTAATTGATGTGCTCGGGATGTCCGGGAATCTCATTGTTGGAAGTGATTTATTTGAAATAACAGAGATGGGTGACGCATGTGGATCCTCTTTTCTTGTCTCAAAAAACTGATTTGTTTTGAACAAGTTTACGGTGATCGTCTTTTTTTTTGTTTTTTTTTTTATTTTTTTTTTTTGTTTTTTTTAATTATAATATAATTAAAAATAAAAAATAAAAAAAAAGATAAATAAAAAAAAAGCTAGGTGTTCATTTCTAAAAAAATTAACTTTGTCCGTATTTTTGGAAACTTGTGGACCACGAATCCACCATAGGTACATTCGTGCATTATTTAGATGGATTCGTGTGTCACAGATCGCGGGTAAATAACCGATTTTAAACAAATTGGGGTTACAACAATTTCTAAAACAAACACACTCACGAACCCATACACCAAAACCCTCAAACAAACATAACTCTAATCGGCAATTGGAGCAACTAATCTACAATATCATCAACAAATCATCAATCTATAACAACTTTTGTAAGTGATTTCATCTTATTTTCTATTTAATTTCATATCTAGGGTTTTGATTATGATCAAATCACATAATTTGGGGCTTTTAATTTTGCTTACAATTAGAACTAAGATATAACAATGTATAGCTACTTTGATACTCAAAAAGCATAATTGAAGCGATTCGCCAATAATTAATTTTTGACAAAAAATCCTAAGTTATGATTTGCACTTCTAGGAACTTTTCAAAATAAGGGTTGTTTAACTACATTGTTAATACAACGCAATTTTTTTTTCATGCATTAAGACTCTTGAATGTTTATACGAAATGCTTAACTCATATGCATTTTTCGATTCATTCATTTAGAGCAATATCAAACATAGGTTGTGCATCACGCTCTGCTTATTATTATTATTATCACTATTTTCATTTTCCTAGAGTCAAGCAAACCGCACATCCACATCAATCTCATATAAACACACTTACATTATATTTTTCACTTATCGAGTCATTGCCATTTATAATAATTTCTCATTTAAATCACTATAAATTACATAGGTACGAAAATTCCAAGCAAATACCAACAAGACTACAAGAAAACCCATTCTTATGCTTTAAAAATCTACAATGATCCGAACATGTCCGATTCACTTAGGGATATCTATAGGGCCTTAGAAAGTAGATATGTTCATGAAGGGAGAACCATTAACCCATCCTTCTATAATGACCTTAGTGATGACTCAGTGGTCAAGTTCACCGCATAGGTTTTAATTGCTTGTTATCTCTAGACGAGCAAATTTGTCCTAGGTTCATTTTTGAGTTTTACAAAACTCTTAAGCTTAAAAGAGACTCTAACAACCAAATCGAAACAAGTGAGCTCTTTGATTACCTTAGGCCTTGTGAACTAGTCATTATGGAAAATGTTTATTCTGCCATAGGAAATAGAGACCACACTCAAGCGGTAATTGCTTTGATGTTGTATTGCTTAGAAAATAGACAACCCTTCAACTTGCCTACTTCATCGCTAGAAGGATGTACTTCTTTAGGGATAGATGAGACAAAGTTCTACCATATGGCATGATCTTAACTCGTCTATTTGAGAACCTTAAAGAAAACATGGCACAAGGGTCATTTGATGAACGTTACAAACTTGTCCCTAGGAAAATGTCCTCACTTAAGGCAAAACAACCCAAGAAACCTCCACCTAAAAGAACTAGGAATGTAGGAAAATCTAAACAGACTTAATTGACCACCTCATCCTCAACTGAATCTCTACCTTTGGATAATGGGGACTTGCCTAGTACTAAGCTTTCACCTAGATCTTATCATAGGGCTCTCAAGGACGATCCTAACATGTCCAAGGAGCAAAGGGAGACAAGAGGGATGTTTAAAACTTGGGTCGAGCGTTGCACAACTTTGCAAGGATGTTGAAGAAAGGATGTCGTTGAAGAATGACTTGTTTGTGAAACATTTTAATTGTTTTATTATTGTCTCTTTGGATTGTTAACTTGTTTACTTGAATTTGCATGCGTACACTAGATGTTGAAACTACGTACTCTCTTTATTATGCTATGCATTATGAATATCTAATCATGTCAATGTTATTTGGTAGTAAAAAATATTACTTGCATGATAATTAGATTTGCGTTTTGGGTGAAAAATGATGTTCTGGTTGTTTTTGGTGATATTTGCGACCCACGGATCCACCATATGGTAGATCCATCCGTTATTTTGGTGGATCCGTGGCTCATCCAGGCCAGGCGCCAAAATTCGAATTTTCTTAATTTTTAACTTTTTCTACTTTATCTTATAACCATGCTATATGATACTATGTGGGATCTTAAACCTTAGGATATAACATGTTCTCCATATAATCCAAGAACCATTATACAATTCATATCACCACTTTCTCCTTATAATCATCACCCTCAAACACCATTTTCTTCACATCTTCACCACATTTCTCACATACAACCTTGCTAGTTCATAGCTATGACTAGTTCATCTAAAACAAATTCACCAAACTTCAAAAGAAAAACCGCAAGAATGAGTGTCAAGTATCCAAACTATGTCAACCTCACATCCTCAAGTGAAGAACAACCAAATGAGAGAACTCCTTCACCACCTCCTAGAAAGAAATCACTCTCACTACCTCAAGCCCCATCAAAATCAATCTCTAGCAAAAGCACACACTACACCTCTTCATCATCACCAAGTGAGTCTCCAACACCAACCCATGTTGCATCACCACCTAAACTTCATTTTTTCATATCCCTATCAAACTTAAACATCAAGACCTTTCCCCACATTAAGTGACACCAAAGATCCATATGTCACACCATAGATAATGGCCATAGGGGGGGTGTGCAGCCCGCCCCCGGGGGGGCAAGGCCCTCAAATTCCATCTCCACCACTACGTGTCTCTAGACCACCTCCTGGTTTTCCAAATCCACCACCCGGATTTGAACCATTGCCAACAACCTAACCATTGTTTGTCAATATTAACAACAACCACGCCTCTCCTCAACAACAATGTACCTCCACTAGAAAATATTCACCATCCACCACCAAATCTTAGAAATCAAGATTTTTCTAATCCTCCAAACATTTTGGATTTTGTTCATCTAAATGACATGCCTTACCTCCACAACATGTTTTGTCAATGTTGTAGCACCACAAGGCATGAAATCTAAATGCTCCGAAACTGTGTCAACTACATGTTCTCCTACATTCGACACTACCTCGGCCCTTCATCACCCCACCATCTATTTTGCATTAGCCGCAAAAATTATATCACCCGGGGGGGGGGGGGGGGGGGGGGGGGGGGGGGGGGGGGGGGGGGGGGGGGGGGGGGGGGGGTGGGGGGGGGGGGGGGGGGGGGGGGGGAAATTACCCGTTAGATTATATGTGAAAATGTTATCTATCCCAAGATTTAGGATTTTTAATTGTTTAAGCTTATCATGTAATGGCTTTTACGCCAAATTTTATGTTTTATCCCTTATAATGGATTTAAAATTATTTTTATTTGTTGTGTTGATGATGGATGTTTATTGCATAAAATATATTTGTATGCATTTGTGATTGTCATATATATATTTGCTTGTCTACTAACTTTGTTTTGTAGCAACGCATCCATAGCTCGATTACTTGGTGCCTCCAAGGTAAGGGGGAGCATACACCAAGGGGAAGCACTTGTAATTTTGTCATTTTTTTACTTTGCATTCATAACCATGTGGCTTAGCATTCGTAAAAAACAAGACTGCAAGATTAGTCCTAAAACACTTTTGCTTCGACAAAAAGGTAGAGAATATATGTAAAACAAATCTACTAAATACTTATTTAGTAACTTTTAAATAAGCATGAGTTTATATATTGTCATCATCAAAAAGGGGGAGATTGTTAATACAAATATTCACGCAAAAACGATATTTATATTTAATGATCTCCATGTTTTGAATAATAACAAATATAATATAATGTCATACTACGTAAAAGTTTACGTAAACAAGTTATTTAGTAGAAAGTTTACTTGATGACGACTAATCACTTAAGGTATGAATATGGCATTATTAAACATAGTTAATGATCAAAGAAAAATATTATCATTTGCATAAATCTTTTCTAATCAAATGATTTAAGCTAACACATGATTAATTATAAGCTAGTTATATTAATCATGTAAGACAAAATAAGATTAACCATAAGTGGAAACAATCTTTCCAAATCTTTCCAAATCTTCCCAAATCTAGAAAATCTTTCCTTATTGGTGATAAAAAAATATTTTCTTCTAGAAGAATCCATTAAACTAGTTTTAATAAGTACAAAACAATATTTTGTATAGATTTGGGGTTAATCACAAAATGACAAATTTTGTCCCAGCTCCACCCACGGATCCACCAAAAGCACTGGACGAAATCACAAAATGACAATTTTTGTCCCAGCTCCACCTACGAATCCACCAAAAGCACTGAACGGATCTAGGAGATGGGGGATCCGTGGGTCGCACATCTTGTTCCCCTGGGACAGATTTGAATTTCAAAATGTTGCCTATAAATACCAACCTCATTCTTTCATTTTATACAACTCTTGACAAATATTTTTCTCACATATATTTTATCTTTTATATATTCTTTGATCATTATACTTGTTACATAATCCATTACAAGTGATCAACTCATTTCACTCTTTAGTGAAGAACACTCAAGAAGACGTCAAGCTTCAAGTGTTAATAGTTTAGTTGTGTCATCACGTTTGTGATAATAATTCATCTTGTATATCTTGTGTTGTGTGTTGTGTGTATCATATGTGTATGATAGGTTAGTATTTAGGCCTCAAAATACATAGTGTGTTAGATTGGTTCTATCTCGAAGTAAAACTCGGTATTTAGCTTAGTACCGGAAAAAGTGTACGCGACGTGTATGGTTTTCTCCGTCTAAAGTGAGCTTGATGATATAGTGAAGATAACTCTCAAGTTGGGTACTTGGGGAGTGGAGTAGCGCGAAGAGGTGCTTCGTAGCCGAACCACTATAAATCATTGTGTCATCGGTTTGATCTTTCTTATCTTTACTTGCTTATATTTTGTTGTTAGTTTATTTATTTATTGCATCGCTATCATATACACTTGTGTATATCTCTTGAATTCACATAAGTCGACAATCTAAGTTTTAATTTTAAAACGGTAAAAACTATTCAACCCCCCTATCTAGTTTCCACAAAGTACATATTCACGTAAAAACATAACAATTGTGAGCATATAATAAGAGAAAATGCTATTAAAATATAGTAATTCTTTGATGTTATCAATACTTAGAGATCATAGGCATAAGTAGTAACAAACATTATTAGACTTATGCGATATTAGAACCAGTAATAAAAGTATAAGTAGACATTCCACTTATCAATCATGTCGTTATAATAATAAAGGATTTATGAGGTTAACACTATTTGTCCTTATCAGAATTTGATTCCATTTAACTTTGTGTTATTTTCATATTCTTGTCCTTAAATTTTTGATCTTTTTGATCGTTTGTATCAATTTTTTTAGATATTTAATTGTTTTTCTAGTTAATAGTCTTTATTTCATGTAATTCAACTAAAATTATCCGTTCCTCATGTTCGAGTTGGACTTACCAATAATAGGTTACACGCGACCTGGTAGACTGCCCGTTAGTGTGATAACGCTCAAATTATACATATTTTTAGTGGCGTTATTTACTGTTTTATGATCATTTCTTGTGAGCTATCGATACTTAATTGCATGAAAACATGCGCAGGTTCACTTGAAGATGGTTTGTGAAAAGAATACAAGAAACAAAGAAATACTCAAAGTTTAAAGCTCTCGTTGGATTTATGTAAAAAAATACAAGTCTATAAAATGTAAGAAGTATGCCGGTTTTGCAAGTATGTGCGACGCACTTCGAGCACAATGATCAACAAAGTCAACTGATATCAAACACGAAGCACAGCGATTTTGAAAATGAAGTGCGGCGCACTTTCAACTCCATCTATGAAACTTCGGCGCTAAGTCCGCGATGTGCCGTGTACTTATATATATGTGCGACACGCTTTGAAGACAGAAACCCAAAATCCTTATTTATCACTCTTATTTTCAGTTATAACTACACCATTATTACCAACTTCCTCCCTAAGTTTTGTTACTCATTTCCAGATAAAAACATCAAGAACTTAGGATCAAATTTGGATTAAAATTAAGGGTTTAGCATAGTTTGGTAATTGAATACCCGGTTTACTTGTGATACTTGTATATTCGGCTATTCATCCGAGCTTTGTATGTCTCTTATTTACTCTTATTTACCTTATGTGATCATGAACATGTTAGTGTGATAACGCTCAAATTATACATATTTTTAATGGCGTTATTTACTATTTTATGTTATTTTTTGTGAACTATCGATACTTAATTGCATGAAAAGGTGCGCATGTTCACTTGAAGATGGTTTGTGAAAAGACTATAAGAAAAGAAGAAATAATCCCAAAGTTTAAAGATCTCGTTGGATTTATGTACAAAAATAATACAAGTCTATAAAACACATGAAGTACGCAGGTTTTGCAAGTATGTGAGACGCATTTCAAGCCCAACAGTCAACAAATTCAATTGATATCAAACACGAAGTACGGCGATTTTGAAAATGAAGTGCGCCGCACTTCCAACTGCATCTATGAAACTTTAGAGTCAAGTCCGCGATGTGCGGTGTACGTATATATATGTGCGACGTGATTTGAAGACAGAACCACCAAAAATCTATTTAAATATCAAACTTATTCTCAGATATAACTACACCATTATAACCAACTTCCTCCCTAAAATATTGTTTACACAGTTCTAGACGAAAACATCAAGAACTTTAAATCAATCTGGATTAAAAACTTAGGGGTTTTATCCATAGTTTGGTATTTGTATACCGGCTTTACTTTGACACTTTGTGTAGTCCTACTATTTATCTGAGCTTGTTTGTCTCTATCTACTTTATTGTGATCATTTACATATTTGCCATGATTGGCTAAATCCTTTTTGATAGCTTAATATGTTAATATAATAAAGTTATGTTTGGTTATGCTTTGATTTTATTCAATTTCATGTTTATAAACCCGTTGTGCTTAAAGTCTTGGTATGTTTTTTCTTAATATTGATCGTGTATGCTTGTTGGTATAGGTCGAAAGAACCAATTAGTGTCTATTCGTTCTTATCCTTTGGTTGGAGGAATCCGCGTAGAATTTTTTTAATCAACTAGATTCTAAGTATTTTGATAATTCTATAAGAAATCACTCATTAGAAAACATAAGTCTTGAATTGAAAATGGATTATCTTTATGCACATTTTATGAAAAAAGTGATTTTAACAAGAATCGCCATATTGTGAATTGTAGTGAAGACTTGTTCTTGTATATCTATCTAAACTGAGATCATTCGATACACCACATTACTGAATTATATGAACTATCCAACTAATCATATTGTCTCATTATTGAATTTTCTTAAAAAAACCTTATTTGCTGTTTGCTTAGAATTTCTTTTGTTTAAGTTTTAAATATTCCATGGTTTAAAGAACATACACAAGTCCCTATGGGAACGAGCTAGTCATATGTAAATTATATTATAAAATGAGGGTTATACTTTACCCACGTGTTTACGTAAAATCATTAAACATGGCACATATAAATTTAAAGCTTTCGAAACATATCATAGTGTTAGGCCATCTTAAGTATTTCCATTTTTTAATTTAAAACCGGATTTCACACATCATTGATCCAAGAATGCGAAAGAACTTTAGTCTCTTCAAAAAGCATATCTTTCCATGGAGGTTCTAACTCAAAGCACAAGCGATTCTGATATCTAAAAAAACCAAGTGGTTGTGTTGATCACAACATCAAAACACGATGCTTGATTGTTGAAGGGAACATTGTTGGCCTACGTAATAAGGTTTAGAAGGTTTTGAGGCTAGTCAGATAAAACCTACCATAGTCGAACACCTTTCCACAAGTTAACAACTATAGGGTACTCTAAGAATAGATGTTGGGTTGTTTCGAGATTACTATTTCACACTATACACCTAGTGGATTCAAGATCGATCCCGCGTAGGTTATGATTGCAATGAGTAGGTAACCGATCAAGAGATAAACACCACATACGGATATGTATCTTGATGAGTATGATATAATTCCACCTCACCTTGTTGTTGTGCGTGTTTAAAAGATAAGTATCGATTAGGTTTCTTATTAAAGACACAACATATTTTTTTAAAGAGTTGAAAGAAATTCTTGGAGGATCAATATTCTTTTTGTGTGTGTGTGGAGCGTAAACGTATGTAGGCTCATTTTGTAAGCGCTACAGATTCTCGATGGTCCGTTTATTATTAATGAAGTTTTATCCCGGTGCAAAGTTAAAAAGCAACAAGCAATGATTTTTAAAGTCGATTTCGCCAAGGCTTATGATTCCGTTAGATGGGATTTTCTGGATGATGTTCTCAGCTCTTTTGGTTTCGGATCTAGATGGCGCTCATGGGTTCGTGGCAGTTTGTCGTCTGGGAAGGCTTCTATCTTAGTTAACGGAAGCCCTACCTCTGAGTTTCAATTTACCGAGGCTTGGAATAAACAAGTGGACCCCTTAAGCCTCCTTTTTGGCGGGGGGGGGTTTTTACTCATTATGGAGGCTCTTCATTTATCATTCTCTCGGGCTCTCGAAGCAGGAATCTTTTCAGGTTACAAGATTGATTCTTCTACTACTCTGTCTCATTTATTCTATGCTGATGATGCGGTATTTATTGGTGAATGGTCCCACTCTAATCTTAGGGGTATCATGAACATTCTTCGTTGCTTCTCCTTTCTTTCTGGTATGTCTATTAATATTCAGAAGAGTCATCTTCTTGGTGTCGGTATTCCTGATGTTAGTGTGACTGAAGCTGCCAATTCTATTGGTTGTTCGATAATGAAAGCTCCTTTTAAATATTTGGGTATCTTAGTAGGTAACAATATGTCTTCTATTAAGGCGTGGGACGAAAAAATTGTTGGCTACGATGAAACAAAAGGTTTCCTAGGTGGAAACTTAATTCCTTATCGGTTGGGGGTCGTCTTACCCTTCTGAAATCGGTCCTTTGTTCCACTCCTATTTATAATATGTCGATTTTCAAGGTTCCCAAATTTGTGCTTAATTATATGGAGAGCTTGCGTCAGAATTTTTTTAATGGAGTTCAAGAGGGTGATAGAAAGATTGCTTGGGTCAAGTGGTCTAAGGTGCTTGCTTCTAAGAAATTCGGAGGGTTGGGAGTATCTAGCTTCTTCGCTCTCAATCGGGCTCTTCTCTTTAAATGGGTTTGGCGTTATCTTTCTCGTGATAACTCTTTATGGTCTCGAGTTATTTCTGCTTTACATGGTTTGAATGGTCAGTCTCTTTCTGCTGCTTTCAATTCATCATGGAGTTCCATTATAAAAGAAGTTAACTTTCTTAAAGATAAAGGCGTTGATCTCATTTCTCATTGTAAAATTCGTGTGGGTAAGGGTACATGTACAAGCTTTTGGAATGACCTTTGGATTGGTGACTCTATGCTCAAGTTATCTTTTCCACGTTTGTTCGCTCTTGAAGAGAATAAGGTCATCTCGGTTGCTGATAAGTTACATTCGTCTATATCTTCCTCTTTCCGTCGTCGTGTTCGTTTTTGTCCGGTTTTTGGCTCTTTTCATGTGATTCTTGTAATATCCATACCTACACATCATAAGAGACAAAATATAAAATATACAAGCATAATATATTCATTTTTCATCTTTTAAGGGTCATTTTGGTATAAAATGGATATGTGATTTCTCACATATCAGAGGTCCTGCGCAAAATTATAGGAAAACCATGCTAAAAATCCTATCTCGGTATCTACGGTTAATAATAAAGAAAACTAAACTGTATAGAAAACCAATACGGCGTATCTATAAAACTGGATACGCCGTATGGAAAAACTTGTAAAAAGTATCAAAAAGGGTCAGTCTGCCAAATACACCGTATCATGTGCATGAATACGCCGTATAGACATAACTGACAATAAAATTTTTAAATCACCGTATGGTATAGAGCGGATACGCCGTATTGATGTCTGGGAAGACAGACTCGATAAAAATAAATAACTTTCTGGGTTGTCTCCCGGGAAGCACTTTTGTTTACAGAAAAGTCTTTAAGTTAGACTTGCCCCAATTTAATCTCATCCTTATAAAACAAATTGGGGTCGAACAGGATGCCAAACGGCACATATAGATTCTTAATTAGATTCATTAGCGTCCCTTTGTTAAGAAAATTACAAGTCACGATATTAAAACCTAATTCCTTGATAAAAGTTTTAGTTTTCAAAAGTTTATTAGATGTATCATGACTTGTTTTCAAAAGCTTATTTGACCCTTGTGCATAGGAATCAACATCCGTATTTATTACATCGGGTAATGGTTTGACAAATAAATCCCCCGAAGAGTGTTCAATGTCGATTTTATCATTATCGTTGTCCTTGTATGATAAATCATCGGGATAAATTACGTTAAAAGGAAATATATCATTAAAGTATATAACGTTTTGTTCCTCACCATCACTTTTGGACAACGATGTTTCATCAAATTTATCGATATGTTGAGGACTTACAGTAGGTTTAGTTAAGAAATCTAATTTAGATGTTAGAGCATCATTGTAAACAATGGCTGGAAATTCATTCTCAAAACCTTTAAGGTAGTCTAAATCATTAAAATAACTGACCGTAGGCTCGGGTGATGGAAACGAAGGCATATTGACTTTATGATTATCATTTTCCAAATCCGTTTTCAAATCGTCGACATAAATTATTTTATAGGAAAATGAATTTTTGCCATAAATCACTGTGTAATCTTCATCGTCGGATTGTCAAACGATATTCTAAAGTCAATTTGATTGTCGTTAAGAGGACTTACCGTGGTTTCACATGAGAATGCTACTTCAGACGTTAACTTGTCATTAAAGACTATAGCTGGGAATTCGGTTTCAACAGATCTGAGGTCGTAAACGTCATCGTCATACCAGATTCTACCATATGTAGCAGTTTCCCAATTATACACCTTACCATGCCTATGAGCTTTTTCTTCCTCAAGCCAGGTATACTCTTCCATGGTAATGTTGGGATCACCCATTTTTACCTGTAACAAATTTGCTAGGAAAGAAAACTGTCAAATATCTTAATACACCGTATTCAATTAACTGAATACGCCGTATTAATGATAGAGTCGAATACGCTGTATTGGTTTGAAAAAAACTTATACGCTGTATTCAAGATGTTGAATACGCCGTATTCAGTATTCGACTCAGAATATTACAGAAGACTGTAATAATGCAGAAAACACACAAATATGCAAAATATACAATGCAGAAATCAAACACACACAACAAACACACACAACAAACAGACACAGAATCAAATGAAAACAATTAAAAACACATAAGATTACACTAATCTAAATTACACTAAATCTAGGGGTAAAATTAATCTAACGTTAAAAACCAAAATATCAAATAATAATAAAGATTTACAATTTCACTCTCCGGCAGCGGCACCAAAAACATGATGTGTTGTCGTGTAGGGTTTATTTTAGATAGTTTAAGTTTTATATTTATATTTTGCCGACTTTACCTACAACAACACTTTAATGAGCAGTATACCCGATCAGATGGAGTTTCGTGGTAAGTAGCGTGTCGATCACTAAGAGCGAGAACGAAATTTTTTATTCTATTAATATTTTGGTTAACTAAACTAAGTTAATTTAAACTATGTTAATTCTATTATATGTTAAACCTACGTTAATCCTAGTTCTAATGGATAAGAGGGGTTTTCAGCCTGGGAGATTGGCACGGGTTTTGTGGTAACTTAGATCAATTTACGACACAATAACACACGCAAGTAGATAGATAAAAGATAGAAAAGCAGTCTATCCAAATATAAGAAAACTGTATTAACCATGATTAATCCAATTAAAATGTTAGTTTATTTATTTAGTGCAATGAGTGCTTATCTCGAGGCGGCATATCATTCCAAGACTTAGGCGGTACTTTTTTCTAAGACCTAGACACGTAGAATTCTGTCACAATTATACACATCCGCATAAAACATCCTATTTGCTGATTATAATCTATCTTAGAGATTAAAGTAATGGTGTTCTTGTTAAACCCTAGCTCATAGAGACTTTACCCACTTACTGCTTAATGGCAATTTATATACTAGTAGTCCACTGTCCGAGTCTTTACCAATTGATTAAGAACATACTCGTTGATCCCAAGGGTCACCTACCGGTCCAACTAATCTCACTAATCTAAAGGCAAAGATAGGTTATTATTTGTGATCCTATTGGTCTAGATATATAAATCACTATATGGAGAGCCATGCCGGCATCTAGCTAACTTGGTCAGTATCACTAGATCAAGTTGAATGATAGGTCGCATACAAAAGCACATAAACAAGTATAAATTGATAAACATAAACATGCAATCAATGATAAATTAAGCAGTCGATATAAATAAACCATACATTTAAATCTTCATAGTTATTTTAAACATCATAATCAATACAAGAGTAATAATCCAACCAAGGTAAACTAACCGAGTTAAACGAATGATCCCAAAAATCAAACGATTACTAGAGTATATGAGATTACAAGGTGTTTCCTATGGAATTAATAGCTTTGCTTAACCTCTTATGTTCTTCTTGTCTTCTGAAAATTGACTTTTGTGGTTAAGGTATCAAAAATATGATCAAGCACCCTGAAAACCTTTTTTTAGGTTTTCTATTTATACTGTCTTGAATTTGGTCGATATGGCATATCGAGAGAGTTGGATATGGTATATCGGGAGTTTCTTGGAGCAGGGACCACGTTTTATATCTTCTGGAATCTTCATATACTATATCTTGAATGCGGCGTATGGAAGTCTCCTGGATACGGCGTATTGGTCTTTATATCTTTGTGGTTTCTTGTGAAGTGCAGGCACACATATGCCGTATCTTCCTTGATGGATAAGGCGTATAGGATGTCAGAGTCAGTTTCTTCATATTTCTTTGTTTAAGCTCTAGAATACGTGCATTTTAGCTAATTTTCACCAAGTACTCCATAAGTACTGCAATTCTTAAATATAAATGATTAAGTAACAATTCTTGCAATAATCATACAAAATGGGTAATTTACATGGGATAAATGATGCTATAAAAGTAATGTTATTTGATGTCATCATCAACTGACAGGAATGTCCTATCCAGGTCAGATAAGAATAGCTCATCGTCGACGAACCCTAGGTGGTGCATCAATAGGTGAGATGATATCGATAGATGGTGCAACAATAGTAGGTGGTGCTGGTAGAATGGGAGTAGTAGGGATCTCTGAAGTAGAAGTAGTAGGTTATGATGATCTTAATGGTAAAGATGGTCGTAAGCAACTCTGCTCCTCTATCTAGCAACCATAGCATCATGAGGTGGAGATGATACATACCTCTCTGGCAACTCAGTGTCCGACTCAGAATCGTTCGAACATAGAATGGGTGAAACCATAGGTGCTACTGGTACAGGAGGTTGTGAGCCTTCTGATGGACCAGACTCTGACAATGAATGAGTATCTAGCTCAAGTACCCCGCCAGGTGAAGCGACAACAACCGCCCCCACCTCCGGTGCAATAGGTAAGTCAGCCGGTACAACAGGGACCTCAATACGAATAGAACCAAAAAGAATGACTCGCGGGATAGAGGATCCCACGCTCTTGTCTGTTGAATCTGAAGAAATAGAAATGACTAGGGCTGCCATAACCTACACAAGCAAAAGTTTATATAAATCTCCTTTATATGAAACCATGCAAAGTGCGTGCAATGCAGAGAAATATAAATGTGATGTAAAATATAATCATGGCAAAAATAAACAAAATATAATTATGGAAATGTATTATAATTAATACTCGTATACTTATCGATAGTAATTATACACGTAAGTAAGTAGAAACACGTAGGATCATATATTTTTTATAGACCAGACCTAATATACTACCTGGTTCTCTATAACCTTAGCTCTAGATACGAATCTGTCACACCCCCAAACGAGGCCTAGACAGAATACGTGTCCGAGGGTGTGACGTCATAATATTCATCACACAAGATTAAGGGAACGACCACTAATTGGATGTTTTGAAAACAATCATACTTGTTGCATTGATTTAAAATAAATAGTCTTACAAACCGTTCAAATATAATTAAAAGAGTTGCGAAAACATAAGTAAATTGTAGCGGAAGTAAAATTTGTTTTAAAAAACGATAACAAGCATAAATATAAGATAAGTCTTGAAATCATTGAAATCACAAAGCACATAGACTCCAAATAGCATCTTGAGAATAGATCCAAGCTAAGCACCTGAAAACATTGCTAAAAACGTCAACAAAAGTTGGTGAATTCATAGGTTTAGTTTAAATGTAATAAGTTGGACCACAAGATTTCCAAAACGCATGTGACAATTTTAACAGATACAATTTCACATAAAAAACATTTACGTTGCACTAAGCTCATGACACCGAGGCTCAATAGGTATGAAGCATTTAATTATGCCAAGCAAGGCTTGCCCTATAGGTATCTGACCAAGATCACCTAACGTAATCCGACATGTTATACATCCGTTAGTTTGGCATCACCGCAACTAGTAAGTGCTACTTACCCGGACGAGGATAATTAGTCCCCATAGATCTATTTATAACACTCACGCTTACTTAACCAATGGTCGGTTAAGAAATTAACGTTTCATGATAATTTAGGCAATAGTGGTCCATACGCTACTTAGGCAACACGTAAACAGGGAAAATCTCACGTAAAGTTCTTGTGTCTAGTTTTTGAAAGCAACAATGTTCTTACCTCAAAGTTATAATACGTAAGTAAAATCAGTAGAAAAGTGAGGCTATGAACTCACCTTAGCAAGATGCGTGAATAATTAACACGTAAACGAAGAACGATACACAATCCTAGCCGTGACCTAAAGGGATGACGCATCTCAGGAAAAAGTAAAATATACGAAACCAAGTACGCAACGCTTACAAGAGAAAGAGACATCCATGTGTGTTTGTGTTTTAGTTTATTTTATAAAAACATGACTAAATGGAATTATAAAGTTTATCATTAAGTCCCGCCGTTAATCCGAAAGTTACTATATTTAGAAAGCTCCCAATCAAGGAAAGTTTAAAATTTCTAGACGTTAATACCGTCCTCTATATTTGTTAAGTTCATATTTTCATAAACACACTATCTAAACCTAAACGCCTAACTTCCAAGTCCATCTCGCTAATAAATGCCAAAAGTTACAATTTTTAGAAGTTATACGTTTTAAAAATCCAGATAATAAGTTTGTGACGTTCTTAAAGTTTCTATTTAATATACTAGTGTTTCTATAAGTTTCGTTAATGTTTTAAAAGCTCAAACAATCCTGAAAGTGTTCAAAAACCAATTTTCTAAATCCAATCAGCAACCACTTTTAACTATTTTGCCGAAAAATATTTCAAGTTTCTTTTTAGCATAACTTGGTCATTTTTAGTCAGATTTTAGTGTTTGTTATATGAAAATCTATCTATTCAAAATGAGCTATCCAAAGACTACCTTCTTAACTATTGACAACACATTTAAGTGGTTGATATCCTCAAAACAAAATCAGATCAGCAACTTTATTTTTTGTAAACGCTTCTAAAAATCCATCCAAACTTTACAATAGTGCTTATTCTAACCTAATCCCACTCACAACTAATCTAACTAAGAAAATACACTCTTAATCTATCCTCATATCATCATATTTGTTGCAACACACTTTTCCACTCATCCTTACCAAATTAACAAAACTTATATCAAGATACTTCCATTTTTATAAGAAATCGCAAACCATTTCATTTTCTTTTATAAAAGTTTCACAAACTCATGGATATATATAAGAACAAGAGAGAAATAAAAGAAAGATCAAGATCATACTTACAAGATGAGAAGAATAAAGAAAGAAACACAAGATCTAACTAGGAAACCTTAGATCTTAAAACCCAATAACAAATCTTGTAAAACCCACTTGATAAACCAAAACCTTAATTTTTGAAACCTTGCAAAACCTTATAAATCTTCAAACTCACCCTTGGAAACACCTTAGATATGAATAGAAATTAACTTAGAATACTTGGATCGAGTGAAAAATCAAAGATATGGACACCTCTTGGTGTTGTGTGTGTGCTGAAACCTCAAAGGAAGGAAAAGGGAAGAGAGAAAATTTTAGAGAGGCTTGTAAGTAAATGAATGACCTAAAATTCTATAAGTTGTGTTCATATAGTGAGTGACTAGGGTTTTGGTGTGTCTTGGCTAACTCCAAATGGCTTGAACCATTTCTTTATGGTCCTTGTTGGTTCGACCGGTTTGGACAAGGGGGGACCAAAAGCTTTTTGTAGAAACTAGAAGGGGGGTTGAATAGTTTTTACCATTTTAAAATTAAAACATAGATTGTCGACTTATGTGAATTCAAGAGATATACATAAGTGTATATGATAGCGATGCAATAAGTAAATAAAGAATCTACGAAATGTTAGCAAGTAAAGATAAGAAAGATCAAACTGATAACACAATGATTTATAGTGGTTTGGCTATGAAGCTCCTCTTTGCCCTACTCTACTCCCCAAGTACCCAACTTGAGTGTTATCTTCACTATGTTAACAAGCTAACTTTAGGCGAAGAAAACC
>BQNB010107743.1:0-17530 GCA_026074375.1 Tanacetum coccineum | reverse complement strand
TGATTATGATTGTTGTATCCATGAAGTAATACCCTAGATTAGCTTCCGCTGCTATATTGTAAAAATGGGGGTGTTACAAAGTTATACTTGACTCTTTTATTGCTAACATTATAAATAGAATTAACATTTGGTACAAGATCATGCATATCAATTTCATAAATACCATTACTGGGAATAGAATTAAAATAAAACACATTGTTCTTAGAAACTGAAATTCCAAAATCCGTAAAACACTAGACAAATCCCTTTTCTACCAAACGATGAACTGAAACAACACCTCTAGTTATAGAAGGTGCATAATGACAATTGTCTAAACAAATCACAAGGCCATTAGCCAAAACTAAGTCATAACTTCCAATAGCTTCTACTTGTGCACGAACACCATTGCCCACGTACAAATAGAGTGCTCCTTGTTTCAGTTTCCTTGCTTCTCTAAATCCCTGTTTTGTAACACAAATATGAGTACCACAACCAGTGTCATACACCCAAGATTTATTAGGGAAAGCAAATAATTCTATTGTAAAGATACCTGAAGAACTGGTAGAGCCAACTTTCTTCTTTTTTCTTCAACAACTCAGCAAGATAGACAGGACAGTTCCTCTTCTAATGACCCACCTCCTTGCAGTGGTGGCAGGTGTCATCCTTAGTTGGGTGCTCTTTAGCAGAAGGCTTAGGGTTTTTAGGCTTACGGATATAAACTTGTTTATCCTTTCTCTTGCCATTAGCTTTACCCTTGCCTTTAGCTTTAAGCGATTTCTTATTGGCCTTCTAGATTTTACCACCTTTAATTATCATTACTTGTGGTGTTTCAGCCTTTTTAGGTAAACCCTTTTCATACTCAATGAGCATAGCATGTAGTTCACCAATCGTCTTCCCCATGTTATGCATATTGTAATTTCTTACAAATCCAGCAAAGTCTTTAGTAAGGCCATTTAAGATAAGACCTACTATAAGATCCTATGGTAGCATATAACCAAGACATTCCAGTTGGTCTACATATCCTTTCATCTGTAGAACGTATGCAGCAACTGGTCTACCCTCCTCTTGTTTGCAAGCATAGAAAGTTTAGATTAGGTCAAACCTCTCCACTCCAGCTTGTTTTTCAAACATAGATTTAAGCTCTTTTATCATGTCATATGGTGAGGAGTTTTTAAACAGTTTATGAAGCTCAGGAGTCATACTACCGAGTATTAAACAAGCAACATATGCATCATAAACTGCATTCCATTGTGACAACACTTATGCCTGGGACTGCAGCAGGAGCCGCGGGTAATGGTTGTTCAATGACATACATTTTCTTTTCAACTCTCAAGACTAACTTAAGTTGACGAAACCAGTCATTAAAATTATTTCCAGAAAGTTTTTCTCTTTCAAACATCAACCTGAAAGCCGAATGGTTTATGTTTTGAACAGGTAACGCCATCTACAAAACATAGTTGAAGTTCAAGAATTAGTATTTTCGATAAAACTTCTTGAAGAAAATTAACTACCTATGTTTAATCAAATAAACAATTAATTTTCTAAAGATTAGGATCCTACTTGACGTACCACCACCACATTAGTTGATTTGCTAGTGATGGTGTACTCAGAAGGTAGTTGACAATCAATAATTGCCGCCGGTGCAATTCCTAGAACAATATGGGACTTACTTTATTACAATAATATTCTAGTAAGCATGTTTTATCTCATCTATGCCTCGATTTAAGGTCTCACCTATAAACCGATTAAGTCGTCCAATCAAAAACCGTGATTGTGTAACACTAACGTCTCACAAAAAGTGTACAATCACCTTGGGATTACGATCTACATACGTCTCACGCATAGTAAAAAGCATCTACAAGTGTTTTTACGAATTGGATGGCAATAACTTATTTAAAAAGGGTATTTTATTTGTCGTGACAAAAATATACGAAGAAGCATGCATACATCTTCGTATCATAGATTTTAATAAAAACTTTACTCAATTAAGTTATTTATTACGGTATCACATATTTTCTATACATCTAATGTATAAATAGTGTTACCTTTTTAAAATTGACGATTCAACGTGTTTCCAAATATAAAGAATTATGTTTTATTGCAGAAAAAAACGTGCACAAAGAGGCATGCAAAACAAACTTTGTAGCATTAAAAACTTTAATAATGACACTGTAGTGACATGTCATGGTTCACGGTAACTCCAATCGAATGCACAAAGAAGCGAATAATCAAGTCAGCGCGAAGCGTATTAAAAACCTGAAATCTTTAGGAAAATCCTCCTTAAACTTCTCTTATAGTTTGTTCTAGTGGATGAGTCGTACTTCCCATGAGTCCATAGCGTCCAATTTTAACCATTCAAAATAAAACTTTAATTTGGAAAACATGTTATGAACTATAAATAGTCCATAATAAATCTGATTTCATAATAATTAGTCATGTTTATATTTATTTTCGAAAAACACTTTTTATTTTCTCACAAGTCCAATACATAAAATAAAAAAACCATATAAACATAAAACTAACTCACATAACAATTATTTAAATAACAACACTTAACAATTAAGTCATGCAAATATTCATAATGATCCTAATTATCTAATAATTAAAACATGTATGTATCCATATAAGGCTCCTTCATCCTATAAACTCCGACCACATTCATCAATGTAATCGATTGCGTAAGCCTTATACAAATACATAGCACATAAATTAACTTTTAGGCCCCATTCAGACATTGTCAAGGTCTTCTCTAGCTTTTAAAGTCGTGGATCGAAACAACATATATTTAATGTCTATGTTTTAATTCTTGATCATCATATTTGCATAAAAATTCATTAACAATTAACAAGATTAATATCACATATCACTCCATGATAAATTGCATGTATTTATCATGGATGCCGAATTAACAATTAATTTAAACATAAAACCGATCAATTTACAATTAAACACATCAAGTTTTATTTATAAAATTGCATACAACCTAGAATTCGTCTAATTAATTTTATAACCAATAAAAATTGAATCTTGATGCACAAAGATCGAATCTTGATGCATAAAACGCCCAAAGGGCTTAAAAAATCAATCAAGAACCCTAATTTTGTCCAATTTTATTCTTGTAATTACAAATTCATATACGATGGCTCGTGATGCCACTGTTGGGATTTTAGATCTAATTAACAATTAAACATATCACGAGTACGCAGCGGAAAGATCAAACACGTATAGAACTTATAATTAACAAGGGATTGAAGATGTGTACCTTTTAGCAAGAAACGTTACACTGCTTTTAGCAATAAACGTTACACCGTCTTCAATATACGCGTGTGTATAACACCACGCGAAACCACCAAGGATCAAAAGAATAATCCCTCTAAGTTTACACACACAATACATTCTTAGCAAACAATGTGTATGCTAGTACTAGTAGTGTTTAACCAAACGATAACCTTCGTCTTTGAATCAATCAACACATGAACAAAACCATAAGATTGTGGTGTTCAATCGCTAAACAAAACCCAAAGGGTTATTTCGTTCGATCGCACGTCACCCGAGAACAAAAACCGAAACCCTTAGAGGGTTGTAAGGTTCAGTCGATCACAAGGAGCACAAGGAAAAGATTTAGGGATTTTTGGGATTCAAGTTATGAGCTCTCAAGGACCCTAAGACCTCCTTATATACTCCTCTCGACTTGGCATGCAAGTAAAGTCTCCCACCTCCTCATGAGGAGGTGGTTCGACCGACTATAAGGAAAGAGTGGGAAAAACCAAACTTTCCTTTTTCCCAATTTTGCATATTAGTCCTTTAACTATTAACAACTAATATTTATTCTTGTTAAACTTTTAATGATCATTTGCTAAAACACTAATTAATATATTACATTAATATATTAAATACGTTGTTCTACATATTAACGTGTGTGTCCCCTTAGGCTCGAATAAATTCCGAACATACATAATTTATATTTGTTCATATTCCAACAGATACGACGTATCCGTGCCTGCACTCACCGAAGACCATAGAAGGATAAAGATCAATACGCCGCATCCAGAGAGACTCAATACGTCGTATTCAAGATATAGTATTTAAATATTCTGGAAGATATCAAGCGTGGTCCCTACTCCAAGAAATCCCTAATACGTCGTATCCAACACTTGGAAACGCCGTATCCAACCGACTTCCAGACCTTATAAATAGAAAACTCAAAAATGAGTTTTCAGTAGGCTAAATCATATTCTCGATACCTAAACTATAAAAGTCGATTTTTAGAGGAGAAAAAGAGCAGAAGAGGTCGAGAAACGTTATCAATTCCATAGGAGACAACGTGTAACTCCATATACTTTAGTAATCGTTCAGTTTTTGGTATCATTCGTTAACTCGGTTAGTTTACCTTGGCTAAATAATTGCTTTTGTATTTATTATGACGTTTGAAGGCAAATATCTTCGGGTATTGCCATTATTATAAAGATCTGAATGTTTGGTATTTGTTTTGCTCGATTTCTTGATTTATCGTTGTATGCTTGTTTATGTTTATCAATTTATACTTGTTTACGCGCTTTTGTATGCGACATATCATTCAACTGGATCTAGTGAAGCGAACCAAGTAGATCTATAGTCCGAGATAGCTCTCCATATAGTGATTTATACATCTAGAATTATAGTTACACAAATATTGTACATCTAAGTCTGTGTCTAGGATACGCTTCGGGCTTATCTTGTTAATTGGATATTACCGATGGTTTATTGATCGTGTTGACTAGCAGGTGACCTAGATAATTCAACAAGTAACGTTCTGATTCCATTGGATAGTTGGACAAGTGGACTACTAGTGTATAAATTTCCATTAAGCGGTAAGTGGGTAAAGTCTATATGAGCTAGGGTTTAACAAGATCACCATTGCTTTAATCCCTAAGATAGATTATAATCAGCAAATAAGGATGCTTCATGTGGATGCTTTAATTGGGACAAAATTAATGTGTCTAGATCTTAGGATGATGTAACGCCTAAGTCTTAAGAATGATATGCCACCTCGAGAGAAGAAATCATTACACTTAATAAACAAACCAACTTTCTAATCGGATTAATTATGGTTAATACAATTTTCTTATATAAGGTTTGATCGCTCTTTTATCTTTTGTTAATTAGCTCACGTGGGTAACAGTCCCTTGAATTGATTGTAGTCACCAACCAAACCATGCCAGTCTCTCAAGCTAAAAAACCCTTTTTCCCGTTAGAATTAGGATTTAGACTGACATAGGTTTAACATAGGTTTATAATAGAATAGAATTAACATAGAATAGATAACCAAGATATTAATTAAATTGATATATTTAACCTCGCTTCAAGTGTTTGACACCCTACTTACCACGAAACTACTACCGATCGGGTACACTGCCCGTTAAAGTGTTGTTTTTGGTTTAGTCGGCAAAATATAAATTTAAAACTTGAATCAATAAAATATACACCACACAACGACACATCACAACCTCAGGTGTAGGATGAGCCACATATTTACCATTTTTATAATCAAGGCCAGTTGATGAACAAAAGGTGTTAAAATCAAGGGTCAAAGGTCTTTGCCCATTTAAAATTGATAACTTAATGAGGAATTCCATGAGTGGGCGTTGCTCAGTCTGATCAGTTGATGGAAAAGGGTCATAGGCAACAGCAGTGCCCCAAAACTCCGTAAGGAAGTTCTGATATACCACTTAGGGACAGTTGGTAAAAGCTTTGTTCAAAAGACAATTTAGCAAAAAATTTCATTAATGTGCATGTTGAGCAGGCACCATTTTGGTGGTATAAAGTTACCCCGTAGTAGGTCCTGAAAAGTCACATTGTCCACAGTCATGTTGTTCCATTGAGGAGCATACTTGATTGTTTGTTGTTCTGCCATTTTAGATGAATATGTTGAAAAACAAAAAAGTTTTAATGGCAGAATATTACACACCAGATTGGGTTCACAAATTAACGTCTAACGTTGATCGCTGCCATGAAATGTGTAATATGTTATCAAAAGGAGCAATACAAAGATGGATATCTTTGTAATGAGCACGATTGACCAAACAAAATGATTTGAAAGAGTAGTTTTCAATGAACAATTTATAGATAAGTTAAGCTTGGTTTTACCAGAAAATATCAACACCCACCTACACACTTGCTTTGAGAGAGAAATTGGGCAGAGTATATTTGGTTTGTAAAATTGTGTGTGTGTTTTTCTTTTCTGGGGGGTATTTATAAGTGATATGTGAAAAAGGTTGTAATATTTTAAAATTTTCATTTTTTGGAAAAAGTTAAAATTGTTTTGGTAACGCATTTAATGCAGTAACCACTAGTTGCACGATTTCCTCTTTTACGGCTACTGTTTAGCCGTTCTGTTGTCTTGCATTTTTGTAGTCATGACGTATGGATAACGGTCAAAAGTCTTATGATTAGATATTTTAAGAAGGGATTGTGTTTGTGGGAGTGAGCATTAAATGTATGTTGGGGTTAATTGAGTGATATTTGAGAAGTGGGGGCCAATGACTATTGGATGACAATTAGATAAGGAATATTTGTTCCTTATTTAATGTGTTCAGTCACCAACCTAGGACATTAAGTAACTAAAGACTTGGAGCATTTAGTTACTTCATTTAATGTGTCCCTCAGTGTCACGGGATTCATAAAGGTTTTAAGGAGAAAAGAATATACACCATACTGAACATGATTGATCAGGGAGACTAATTAATCAATATTCAACATGCCAAATTTTGCTTTCATTCTGGTGAAAGTAGGTTCATCCAAGGGTTTAGTGAAGATATCAGTTGATACTTAGTGGGGATGAAGTGTAATTCAATATCTCCTTTAAGGATGTGATCCTGATGAAATGATATCTAATATCAATATGCTTGGTTCTTGAGTAAAGTACTGGATTGTTAGATATTGCAATGGCACTGGTGTTGTCACAAAAGATGGGTACCATCTTGTAATGGATGTCATAGTCACTGAGTTGACTTTTTATCCATAGGATACTTGCACAACACCCAGCAGCAGCAACATATTCATTTTCAGCTAAAGGCATAGCCACTGAATTCTGTTTCTTGGCACTCTAACAAACCAATTTTCCACTAAGTATTTGACAAGCACATGAGGTGCTTTTTCTCAGAATGCCTAGACCACTAGCAATGAACCGTCAGTTCAAAGTTGTGTTGGGATTCCAAAAGTTGTTCCTCTAAAGTTCATAAGATAGCTTCATTACGTCAAGAGTTGGAATTACTATTCCACCATCATATAGAATTGCTGAGGACAACAGGTATTTATATACTATTTCTATATCTGTACCATAGAAAATTTCCAAAAAAGAATCTTCTCGACATGTCTCTTGAATGAATAAATTTACGTGCTTCGAAATGTCGATTAACATTGACACGGGTGTGTTAAATGAAGTTCGAGCTGAGTGTTGCAAATAGTTTCAAAACATGTCCATTCTAATTTTCTAAATGGCTTATGTGCAAATATTAGGTACATAACCCGGACTCAAATAAAGGATAGTTTATAACTTATCCTCCAACGAGAAAATTAACATTTCTCGGTCTTGAGTGTTACTTTCAAGACTTTCAATGTTTTTTTAGCTCAAGAAAGGTAGTGTGTTTCAGTTGCGCTTACCCTTACCGTTAGAAGAGAAGTCCTTAACATCGGTTTTTCAACAAGTTGAACATAATTTTTCAAGAATTTCTACGATGGACAATTCTATCTTTCAATTTATGTGTTCAACACTACAAACCTCCTCACAATGGTTTCAAATGTCAAACAATTTTTCAATTGGTCCTATTTTTGAGGGGGAGTTTTTCGAAAAACAAAGTTTTAATGTTCTTGGATACATCAACAACGACAACTTTTATGTATTCAAAACATTATCAAAATGTTCCAAACCATTCATGCTGATAATATTTTCTCCCACGTAATTTTAAAGACAGATTTTAATCACAAGGTATTTCAAAAACTAAGTGTTTATTATTTAAAATAAGGGGAGAAAATGTAATTAAAATGTGATCTATTCGACTCAATGTGCTGAAGAAAAGGTTTTATGGTTCGCTCTTATACCCAACAACATCTTAATTTCACGACGATTCTGAGTCATAATGGTGGTTAGGATAAGAAATCAATCCTTTGATCCAACTAGAACCGGAGGTTCTAACCAAGTTATCCAAAGTTAGAAATAGCAGTCCTTAGGTATGATTGGAGATGAATGAATTTGGGAATAATGCCGATAAGATTGAGTACCACTCAGGACAAGCACAACAAGGTGTTGTAATGACGTCTTGGTAAGCATTGACGGCGTTGAAGAGATGAAAACAGAAATGTATGGGATAAAGGGTCTAAAGAAAGTAGCCCTCCACACAACTTAAGCAGAATCCGGGTCAAATAATATGCTGTTGAATCACAAGTTGATTGCTGACATTGAAAACGACATCATGGACCCAGTGATGCAATGCACAACCCTTCCAGCATTCGGGTTTTCTCTCAAACGAAACTTGTCTCATTTGTCACGGAGATACACTCGTTATCTATTGAATCTCACTCGAGTTTGTTGTATTGAATAGGTGGCATTATGTCCAGCTCCGGTAGTAAAACTAAAAATGCACTAATGAGTCTAAAGCCAAAGAGATCAATCAAAATCTCGTTAGTATTCACATGACGAATGGGAATCCTTCCAGTGTCATCATCAAACAGCAACTGGCGGTAGTGACTTACGAGATTCTTTATGATCAAACTTGTGCAATGGATATCGATTTGGTCCGTAATGAATTGACGGTTGATGAATTTTGATAAAAACATGACACTCTCGATGTATTACAAAAAAACTTTAACTGAGTGACACGTCGATTGATTTTCAAATCAATTTTCTCGTTTATCACTTAACGTAACCTGAGGTCAAACGGTGGTAACGGCAACCTCAATCCCATTCAAATGCTCAATCTACGAGACTACAATCTTGATATATGCTCAAGATTTAAAGGCATAGTACTTCCGCAAACTCTGATTTGAAGCTTTCAAGATAATGCAAAAAGTATGAGCATGTTGGTCAAAGACATAAGATCGCAAGATAGCAAAGACGATAAAGACAATGACAAAGGCTCAAAGTCAAGATCGCAAAGCATGAAGGAACAAGTTTACAACAAAGAACGAAGACAAAGACCAAGAACACTCGAGCTTAAACGACAAAAGCAATCTCACTGATCTCATGAAGGAGTGTCATCAATGAACTCACTTCGGGGGAGATTGTTAGCCTCAATTTTATTGAGTCAATAAAGGAAGCTCGTTCCTGTGTTCAAGACCTCACTTCGGGGGAGATTGTTAGCCTCAATTTATTGAGTCGAACAAGGAAGCTCGGTCACTCTACGATGGAGCTTCGGTCTTTAATTAGTTAATGTTGTAACAGGATAATATCGGGAATCGGGCTCGATAGTTAATCTAATATTGTATATGTTTTGGGTTTAATCCCAAACAAAACCCGAGCCCGGGTCCTAGTTAAATATCCCGCGCGTCACATTAAATATGTAGGGGTATATATATATTTAGATATTTTCTAAAATATCTAAATATATATAGATATTTTTCTTATTTAGAAAATATCTTTTTCATAATATCTAAAATTTCTTTTCATCTCTTTTCTCTCAACTCTCTCTCATCTCTCTCTCTAATTTCGAGTTTCTCTCTCTCTCTAGTTTCTTGATTCGTGATTCGTGTTATGAAGTGAAGTGGTAAATCCGGGTTCCTACATAAAGACATGGAGCATTTAGTTACTTCATTTAATGTGTCCCTTAGTGTCATGGGATTCATATGGGTTTTAGGGAGATGGTTTCAGGGAGAAAAGAACTATACACCTCATATGTAAAATGATTGATCAGGAGACTGCATTAATCCAATATTCAAAACTATGCCTAAGTTGTTTTGTTGGTTAAAAGTAGGTTCATCCAAGGGTTTAGTAAAGATATCAGCTAGCTGATATTCAGTGGGGATGAAGTGTAATTCAATTCTCTTTAAGATGTGGTCCTGATGAAATGTATCTATATAATATGCTAAGTTCTTGAGTGAAATTATGGATTGTTGGATATTGAAATGGCACTGGTGTGTTCACTAAAGAGGGTACCATTTGTAATGGTTGTTATAGTCACTGAGTTGACTTTTCATCCATATGATACTTGTACAACACCCAGCAGCAGCAGCAACATATTCAGCTTCAGCTGAAGACATAGCCATTGACTGCTATTTCTTGGCACTTCAACAAACCAATTTTCCACCTAGTATTTTACAGGCACATGAGGTGCTTTTTCTGTCCATATTACAACCAACATAGTTTGAGTCTGAATATCATTTGAGATCAAAGCCTGAACATTTTGGATAATACAAACCAAGGGTTGGAGTACCTTTCAGGTACCTGAGGATTCTTTTCACATTTGTTAGATGTGATTCCTTTAGATTGGACTGATATATTGCACATATGACTATGGAGAATAAGATATCAGGCCTTGTTGCAGTCAAGTACATCAGCGACCTAATCATTCCCCTGTATGAGGTCTCATTAACTGGTTTGCCAGCTAGATCATGACCTAGGTTGTTAGGAGGAACCATGGGTGTTTATACTGAGGAACTATCAAAAATTTATATATTTATTGAGTAAGGTCCTAGTGTACTGTTCTTGATTCCTTTTTCATCTTATTTGATTTGCAGTCCAAGGAAGTATGTAAGTTCTCCCATCATACTCATTTTAAATTTCTTTATCATCAGCTTCTCAAACTATTTACAAAGTTTATAACTTGTTGAGCCAAATATGATGTCATCTACATACACTTGAACAAGCAAGACATCCCCTTTTGATTTATAGATAAACAATGTGTTATCTATTCTCCCTGGTGAAACTTGTTTTGAATAGGAAAGAGAGAGTGGTCCTTTTTTTTTATTATACCAATGCCTTTGGTGCTTGTTTCTGTCCATAAAGGGCTTTGTCAAGTTTACAAACATAGTCAGGGAACTCACTACTTTCAAAACCAGGAGGCTGTTTGACATAAACTTCTTCTTTTAGTTTACCATTTAGAAAGGCACTTTTGACATCCATTTGGTAAACCTTGAAGTTCATATATGTAGCAAAGGCGAGGAATATCCCAATGGCTTCCATTCTTACCACTGGTGCAAAGGTTTCATCATAGTTAATTCCTTCTTCCGATTTAACTTGTGCCATTCAGTCTTGCTTTATTTTTTGTGGTTTTACCATGGACTCATCTTTCTTGTTCCTGAATACTCATTTGGAGCCTATGGCTATTTTTCCATAAGGAAGAGGAACAAGAGTCCATACTTTGTTTCTATAGAACTGATTCAGTTCTTCTTGCATGGCATCAACCCATCCTGGGTACTTCAGAGCCTCAGATACCTTTTTAGGTTCTATCTCAGAGAGAAAGTCAGCAAATAGACATTCACTAGCTGAGGCAGCTGTAAGCTTGGCAGCCATGCTTCTTGTAAGCATGCCTTCACTAGGTGCACCAATGATATTCACAAGTTCAATGTGTTGGCCTCTTGACCATATATCCTGAGGAACAGGATGAGAACTTGTAGAAGCTTGATTTGAGATGTGCGACTAAGTGACATCAAGGACTAAAGATTCAGTAATGGATCCTGAGACTTCAGTATTGTTCCTGATGGTACATCAGTGGGTTGAGTGATCATTTGATCATTCTGAACATTTTGTTCATGAGTCCCTTTAGTGTTGATTAGATCAGGAGGACCTTTAATATCCTCAGTGTGAGGTATATCAGGCTCATTTGGAGCAATCACTTTAGGGACTTGGTTTTCTTAAGTAAGTTCAGAGAGTGAACGACCATAAGGAATAACATAGTATGAAATATCAGTGTCGATTTGGTATTGTCTAGATGGATCATCCTCATGAACAAATTCATCAGGGGAATATCTAGATGAATCATCAATATCAATCTCATCCTCTGACGTATATGTAAACCTGATGTCTTCCATACTTTCATCAAATGTCACATGATAAGTCTCCTCAATTTGTTGTCTTCTTGTGTTAAAGAATCTGAAGGCTTTTGAGACAAAAGAGTATCCTAAGAAGTAACCATCATCAGCCTTAGCATCAAATTTTCTAGATGATCCTTGTGATTATGAATAAACACATGGCATCCAAACACATAAAAATAGCTGATATCAAGGATTCTTTCTCTGAATATCTCATTAGGAGTTTTATCATGTCTTTTGACAATGATTGATCTGTTTTGAGTATAACGGGCTATTCTGACTACTTCAGTCCAGAAGTGCTTAGAGAGTACTGAGCTATTCAGCATTGTTCTAGCTGCCTTAATGAGAGTTATGTTCTTCCTTTTAGCTACACCATTTTGTTCAGGTGTATACGGAGAAGAAAAGTTCTAAGAAATTCCTTTCTCATCACAAAAACTCTCAAGCTCATGACTTCTAAACTCAGTCCCATTGTCAGTTCTGATTTGTTTGACTTTTACATCATTTTGGCTTTCTACCATCCTGATGAAAGACATAATTATTTCAGGTGCTTGACTCTTCTTCCTGAGAAAGTGAACCCATGTGTACCTTGAGTACTCATCAACAATGACTAGGGTGTATTTCTCATGATTTATGGACATTGAACTTACTGATCTAAACAAATCCATATGAAGAAGATGCAAACACTTTTTGATAGAGAAGTTTTGTTTAGTTTTAAATGAAGCTCTATGGTACTTTCCTTTTTCACATGATGTGCAAGGTTTATCCTTTGAATAAATTAGGGAAGGAAGACCACGAACTTTGTTTTGTTTGGAAAGTTTATTAATGTTCTTGAAATTGAGATGTGATAGTCTTTTATGCCATAGCCAGTTTACACTTTCTCGAGGCTTTGGCAAAGAAGCAGGCTCTATTTGGAGACAGTGATTACATGTCAAATACATAAACATCTTTTCTTCTAGGTGCTATTAGGACAATTTCTTTGTTAGCATTAAATATAGTTCCTTGCTTATCATTAAATTGTACAATATAGTTAGCATCACAGAGTTGACTAATACTAATTAAATTGTACTTAAGACGATTTATAAAGGCTACTTTTGTGAAAACTATACCCCCACAGTTTATTGAACCATATCCCTCTGTAATACAAGATGAGTTATCACCAAACACTACCTTAGGACCTGATTGCTCTACATATTTATGCAGATAACTCTTGACACCAGTCATACTTCTTGAGCATCCACTGTCCAGGTACCAAATGGGCTCCCTGATGTGTCTCTACATAAATAGTAAACTTGGGTTAGTTTCTTTTGTGAACCCACTTTTTAGTGAGCTCCCTAGCCTTTGTAGCCTGAATTTTCTCACCTATTTTGAAGTGATCAAAGTCATTGTGGTTAGTGGTAGAGTGTACAGTGCTTCCACATGTATTGCACTTTACACCAATTGAAGATTTACTAGACTGAAAGGACTCAGCTAGCATTCCTCCTATCATATGAATGACACAATTATGTCATGAGGTAAAGTGATCATAACTTCCACAGATTCCACACTCAGGATAGTTTCTACAATCACCAGGTCTGTGAACATTGAAACAATAATGTGTGCATGGTGGGAAAGGCTTTGCCTTTGCTTTCAGGATCCGCTTAGAAGAAGATGCATACTGATAAGGCTGAGCCTTATAGTTCTCACTCCTTTTTAGAGAAGCAGTATACATCTCATGATCTGAGGTCCTATGATCCTCCCTTTTGCATATCATGTGGTAGAGAATCCTATAGCAATCATCAGTAAGTAATTGGTATAGTGACAGAGTTCACACTTGATTTGTGGTTTTTGAATGGGCTTGGGCCTAAGTGACTTTAATGAACCAACATTCTAAATTTTGGGTTTAGAATCTTGACTCATTTTTGATGAGTCAACTGACTTAGATGAATCAGTCTGTTGAATCTGTGAGTTTGATTCTTAAGTCATTTGGGTAGAGTTGACCTTTTCACCAATTAACATCTGAACAAGTTTGGTTAATTCATTTATCTTTGATTCTTGTTTAGTTTTCTTGACTTCATTATGAACTAAAGGTGTGGTTGGCTTAGTTTCACTAACAGTGACAGTTCTTAAAACACTCTTGTCTAAAGAATCCAGTGTTTTAGGTTTTGTATGTTTCTTAATGCCTAAGCCTGGTCTCTCTCTTGAAGTGGGGTTGAAAGGTCAATGGCATTACCTTTGAGCTTGGTGAAGCTCTTTGAAGATTTTTCAGGGGAGGTAGTGGAGTAAGGGATTCAGCTTCAGAATCTTTGGATGACTCAGGGGTATTTAAATTTTAGTAGATTCAAGAGACTCATTAACAGCTTGACTTTCAGGGACTAGAATTCTTCCAGTATTAAAGATTGGAAGTTTGTTGTCAGGGTTGAGTCTCTCAACCCAATCTTTGGTTTTTAGGACCATTTCTTGGTCATACCCCATGGAAGCAAGAACGAAAAGCTTTCCATTTTCATTCATTTTAGAAGATGACTCAGTGAACAATTCACCACCAAGAACTTTCTTCTTTTGGTGAGGAATTTGCTCACTGATACATTGAATAGCCTTTTTTGAGCTAGTTAGCCATTTTTCATAGATCTTTTTCTCCTCTTTGAGTTGTTCTTGAAGAGCATGATTTAAATTTTTAAGTTCAGTCTTTTGAATTTGAAAAGTAACAGCATCAAACTTGGCTTGTTTTAAAATTAGCAATTTATCTCTACACTTGTTTAATTCAAAAACCATTTTGTTATACTTAGAAAGTAAGTTTAATCGTTGTTCTTTAACAAACTTGAGATCAATGTTGATATACTTTAGGTAATTTTTCCAATCGGTATCTTCATCCATAGAGAGAAGAGTGTTTACCTTTCTTATGGTAATGTCGACCCATTCACCATTGCGAGCATAACTTTTTCCAACAATGAGCTCATCATCAGCTAGATCCATCAGTACCTTGACCTGAGTGACTTCTTCATCATCAGAAACCTCTTCCTCATCCCAATCAAAGGTTTCAGTGACTAAACCATTTTTCTTTGGTTGGATGGTCTTTGGGTTCTGAGAACTCGAGGGACTTGCCTCAAGGAGTGCAAGCTTAGCTTTCATCTTCTTATACTCAGCCTTGTAATCTTTCTGAAACTTTGGATCAGCTTGACTACTTGAGTTTAGAGAAGACTGAATAAGTTTTGGAGTAAACTTTGGTTGAAAGCCTTTAGACACTGATGAGTAATTGTTCACCGAGGATTTTTAAGAAGGTTCAGACGTTTTAGAAAAGCAGTCTCTTGCAAAATGACCTTTGTTGCTACATTTGTAACATTCAGTATTTTCATTTGCTTTTTGACCTGAGAAATTGTTTCTTCTTTTTATAAAACGTTTTGAATTTGCCAAAAAGGCTCTTTTATGATACTCAATATCTAAGTCTCTTAGATACTCATCACTAGACCTTTCATCTACTTCATCAATAGAATTTTCTTGGAAATCCTGGATGACATTGTTAGAAAAGAAGGCAGTAGAAATTATAGTACTTAAGGGAGTAGTAATGAGGGCATTTTTGGTGTCAGAATACCTTCTTTGGGTTAGGTTGTCCTCATAGACAAACCTCTCATAGATATCTGCAAGATCAAGAGTCTGGGTATGATTGGCATTCCTTAGTCCCTAAGAGAAGGGTATCCATTTCTCAAGGAGGCTATCCAATATTGATTTCATGGTTAGAGAGGTTAACACTATCATTGGCAAGCTTATTGAGCAGGGTCTTATAGCAGGTGTAGGTTTGTAGGTCTGTAAGAGACTTTCAGTGGACTTTGCCCTGAAGTTTGATACTCAAGTTTCGATCAATGATCTATTTCATTGGTATCTGAGGGACTTCATAGCTATGAAACCAAGTCAGACCATGTTTTTTCGCTGAAACACACTAATGACTAATTCTATTATGTCATCTGGTAGACATGACATAATGATGCTTTTAAGGCGCTGGTCTTGAACGACCACCCTCCTCTCATCTGGGGTCCATTGGGACTCAGGCTTAGCATCACCATCAGCTATTTTTGGCTGAAATGTACCATCCTCAATACATTTTAAGTAATAAGGTTCCATTCCCGCTAAATAGCAAAGCATTTGCTTTTTCTACTTATTGAATTTTCCCGGCTCTAGTTTAGGAGCAATAGCAGCATAGCTACCTCCCTTTTTGTCAACTAGCTGGGGTACATCATTTACTATAGCCATTTTAGGATCTATGTTTTAAAAACTTAAGTAAATTAGTGTTAAGTATGTTTTACAAACCTGAGGCTTTGATACCACTTGTTGTTCCCACTTAGATAGTGAACAATAACTATAAAGTTATCATTAACTAACTCATGGCTAGCAAATAAAGTAAACAATTTGTTCTTTGAAAAGATTTGTGTACGTAAATATAACTAATAAGTAAAAGACACAAAAATAACTTTTCAACGTTTAACTCTTTTTATTAAGAATTATACCCTATTGTATGCGGAACTACAATAGGGATTGAATGACAATGTGTGTAGGTGATCTCCTCACTAATAACTTTACATAAACCTAAAGTATTATGCAAAGCAAACTACTATGCTAACCAACTGAGCTTGCTCAAGGACTTAGTAGATTTGAAGGAGTAGATATGTGTTTGTAAAAGTTACGACTTTGAATGCACAAACTTAACATCTACTCTGTTACAAGAGTTCTATTTATAATACATAGGTAGGGTCACACCCACATAGGTGATAAGCATTAATCCTAATTCCAATACGTTAGTACATTTATACAACTTTGTCTCTATTATAATTTCTATTTTAAGTATGGGACAAATGCTCTTTCTAAGTTTAGTCCTGACACTGAACTTATCTTATACCCTCTTCAGGATAAGTTAACTTTAGGAGATAAGAGCTTGGACGTATCTGCTTTCAAACTATCCCGCCTATTCTTCAGTCTCTTGTCTTCAGGGTCTTCTAGTTGTTGGAGATCGTATGGGGCTCAGTGAGTCTATTGCCACAACTCACTGAACCCATCACCTTCTTCTTTAGCTCAGGCTTCATTCACTGAGTACCGCCTCACTGAATGCTAGAGTCTTTCTTGTAGACTCGGGCTGCGTATCATGAAGGTAACTCACTGAGCGACTATTTACTTAGTGTCCTTACATTGTTAAAGGATAATTACACTTAGGTTATTTTGTATTCAAATCCTAAGTGAGGAATCAGTGGGCAATGACATTGGCCCAACAACGTCTTTGATCTGCCTTCGCTTTTATTTTCAAAAAAGTGTTTATTTAACATGTGGTACGTATCCTAAGTGGTTTTTTAACATTGCAGGACAACTTGTACAAACAATATAAGTCTTGATGTGATTGTTTGCTTAATTGGAGAGCTTATCTTTTTAAACCGAATCAAAATTGAAAACAAAAACAACAAACAACTTGAAGTAAATGGGTCAAAATTCATACAACATGTATTTTAGATGCATAGAACCTTCTTACTTTTTTCAATTCAACTATTTAGCTTATTATGGGTCAAAATTTATACAACCCGTATTTTTGCAA
>BQNB010107742.1:0-23103 GCA_026074375.1 Tanacetum coccineum | reverse complement strand
GCTTCCCACTTTCCCAAGTGTTTTAATTTTTTCTATTTTTTTATAACTTTTTAAAACTCTTAAAAATAAGCAACTTTTGTAAAACAACCTTTTTTATAAACCTAAAATAAGCCCACAAATAAGCAGTTAAAGACATAATTGGTTAAACTATACTAAACCACTAAAAAGCTAATTGTTTGAGCAATTTAAGTACTAATAAGCAAATAAAATCTTGAAATAAGCTAAGACAGACAATAAGCTATGTCTAATAAGCTCATAAAATAAAAATAAGCACAAATCTTAAACCAACTTTCAAAAATTATTTTGAAAATCAAATAAGCAAAGAAAAAGCCTGATTAAAAAGCTACTTATTCTAACTTAACTATGTTTTTGATTTTTAAGCAAAGATGCAATAAGCTAAATCCTAACCTATTTAAGCTATGAAATAACCAAATATTAATCTAATAAGCTAATTTGAATAGAAATTAAGCAAAAACTAAAGGATATAAGCTTGAAATCTAAAATAAGCACTTAAGCTAAAACTACAATCCAAACAGACCAAACAGAATCTTTAAGCTTATTTTTAAGCCCACAAACAGATCCTTATGATAATCTAACCTATATTACTTTGAACCTTAGCCAAAAAACTATATGAAACAGCTTTTAAAAAACATTTTAAAATTCAATTACTCAATGAAAAAGTGGCTTGAAAATAGCTTATTGTACTCAGAACACTTAGTAACTTTTGTTTTTGAAAATGAACAATGCAGATTTTTAAGACTAAAAACAGATATCAAAATAAGCTAATTATTGAAAAACAAGTTTAAACTAATGGACATTTACCTACAAACTACTAGAATACTAATTTCCAAAAGCTATTAACTACTTTTACCTATTGAAATTTAAGATTAAAAATGGCTATTTGTAGTTCATCACTGCTGATGCAATTGACTCTTTAACTCTAAAACTTTGAAATAACTAGTGCATACCTACAATCTTGTTTCTAACATCTATAAATCATATAACTAAGAGCAAGGAAAGCAAAATCAACTACTAGAATTGTCTTGAGCTAAAAATGCATATGAAATTGAGCTTAAACTAACAGAAGCAAATGACTACTTACTTAAATGATTAAAAACAGATTAAAACCTATAAGATCCTTAAAACTTGGATTCATAAACTCAATTTTGGAGTTTCAAAATGATTTAAAAGACCACAAGGCTATGACAGTATTAACTCATGTTAGTACTGCCATAAGCCAAACACTCCTTTAAGTCACACAAACCCATATTAAGCTTATAAATTTGAGTGTTAAAGCACAAAATGAAAATACCAGATTTTAATAAGCTTGAAACAAACTTAATGAACATAAGTTATCAATTAAATAAGCATAAATGATAAGCTACAATCTAATGCTAATATTTTTGGATTTTTGATAGTTTTTTATAAAATAACAAGCAATCTAGAATCTACGCTAACATATTAACATATTAAGCATTAAATAACAATTATAAGCAAAGATAGACTAGATTAAACAGAAATAATCTAGCAATAAGCAGTTTAAAGATAAAGTGCAGAATTAAAGCTTAAAAAGTAAAATGAAGAACTTACAAGATGCCTTTGCTTAAACAAGGCTATTAAAAGCTCTTTAGAGCCATCAACAAGCTCTAGCTTATCATAAGGATAAGCTAGTAAAGTCTAATAAGCTCTTCCAAGGTAAGCTTATCATCCAAAGCAACCAAATCCATCCATAGCATAAGGTATTAAACTGATTTTAGATTTAAGTAAAGTTAATGATTGAATTGAGATCAATCTAAGCTTAGAGACTTAGATGAGCTTAAGATGAGCTTATTAGAACTTGTGTAACAATAGCAGCTTATTTAAACCATATTTTGCATATTAAGTAAAACGGATTAAAACTCAGTATGATAAGTAAACTTAAACTTTTATTAATAAAAACAGATTACAAAGCTTTTAAATGAAAATTACAAGTATTTAAATGACATTAAGCTAAAAATTACAATAAGCTACAAGCTAATTTTACACTACTCCTGGATAAGCTATATGATGACTGTGAGTGAGGATGCCCTTGTATTTATAGTTACTGAGTGAAGCTTCTAGGTCCTCAAGTCTGGTAGACGCTCCCCTTCAAGCTTTGATCTCGTCCCTTGAATCTTGCTAATCATTGGATCCTAATTTTGAGCTGTTAGATCATTAAGTGAGCACACAAATTGCCAACGTGGCATTCCGTGTGTCAGACCCCTTTGTGCTTGTTTTTCAAGTGATTTAGTGTAAAATCCCACTTCCATGTGTGCTTCCTTCCATATACGCATGTCATTCTTTATACAATTAGACCAATAAGGAGCTTTGGTGACGTTTTGTTTTGCCAGATCATTGCTTGGTACTTGAATTGATGAGCCACGTCTTCAATTTGGATTTACCCTTTGATTTTGACGTAAGGGTAATTGCTGAAGATGATGAACAGTAAAAATGGGCTTTCCCGCTCTTTTCTTTCCTTTTTATAGCTTAGTTTGACTCAGGAGTATGGGTTGTTGACTTGGGCCCGGGTATAAGGAATTGGGCCATGCTTATTTAAAAGGGTAACAGGTTAATGGTTTTGGTTTAATATAAGGAGATAATAACTGTTATCTCTTAAGTATAAAAGAGATAACGGTGTTAGGGTTTAGGGACTATTTGTGAATTATGGTTTAACATTAAGGATTGATTTGGTATTTTTGAGGGTTTTGTCTTTTGTGAGTTGACCAATGTTGACCAATGTTTGACTTTGATGACCTTTTGTTAGAAACTTCCGGCTCTTTTGTACTCTATCCATTCCCGTATCCGTATTTGTCTGGTTTTGACCGTTTTCTAGTGATTTTTTGCATATTTGTACCTACACATTTAGAAACAACAAAACATACATGTACAAGCATATTTATGCACATTTTGATCATTTAAAGTCAATTTTTGATATAGAAAGGATATGTGATTTCAAACATACCAGTGAACACGAAGATGATGATGATGATGAACGAACTGAATCAGACGATGATGGTGATGACTTTGTTCATCCTAAGTTTTTAACTCATGATGATGAAGCAAAGCAAGATGAAGAAGTAAATGAAGAAGATAGCTTTGATATAAGGGTTCAAACACCTTCTCATGTTGAATCCACTGATGATGAAGACAATGATGATGAAATTCAAGATGTAAATGTTGAGGGAGAAAAGATGGATGAAGAGGCAACACATGAAGAGGACAAAGTGAATGTGCTATTCAGGGACGTAAACGTTAATCTGGAGGGGAGAGACACTATGATGACATATGCTCCACTACCTAATGTTCAAGCAACTCAGGAAACAGAAGATACTCATGTGATACTCACCGCTCTGATCAATCCTGAAGGTCAACAACAGAGTTCTTCTGTGTCATCTGGCTTCGTTTCTCACATGCTCAACCCCAGACCAAATACAAGTATTGACTCAATATTTACTATTAACACTGAGGCAACTTTACTTGTAGATGTTCCGGTCACCTCTATTGCTGAGCCACCTTTTATGTCTGCAATAACTCTTCCTCCACTCATCTCAATTCACTTGATGACAACATAAAGAAAATAATCAAGGACTAAGCCAAACAACAAGTTAAGGCACAAGTCTCTAAGATCTTGCCAAGAATTGAGAAAATGGTAAATGGACAACTCGAAGCTGAGGTTGTAACTCATTCATCCATTGAATCTAAGATATCTCATGTTGTAGCCACCAACCTATCTGAATTAGAGCTAAAGAAGATTCTCATAGACAAGATGGAGAGCAATAAGTCAATCCATAGATCCAATGAATAAGAGAATCTCTACAAGGCATTGGTTGATGCTTACGAAAGTGACAAGCTCATTCTTGACACTTATGGTGATATTGTCTCATTTAAAAGACAAAGAGATGATGAGGATAAAGACGAAGAACCCTCCGCTGGATCAAACCGGGGGTCCAAGAGAAGATGAGTTGGAAAAGAACCCAGGTCAACTAGTGCACCAAAGGAAAAGACATCCAAGACATCTGGCAAGTCATATGAAGGTCCTAAATCTTAACACAAGACTGTTGGCGAATCTGCTTAACCAGAAGAACCTATGCACACTACCAAAGATTTGGAAGAACCCGCACATGAGGAGTTTGAAACAGGAGGAACTGAAGATCAGCCTAATGAAGAAACCTCTTACCATCCTGATTGGTTTCAAAAACCAACAAAACTTCCTACTCTCGATCATGATTGGAACACGACTTTGCCTGATGCTCATGGACATGTTCAACCTTAGCTCAGCTCTTTGGCCCAAAAGGAAGATCCATAAGAATCATTTAATGAGTTGATGGACACTCCTCTTGACTTCTCAGCTTTCGTGATGAACCGGTTTAAAGTTGATACTTTAACTCCAGAGTTATTAGCCGGTCCAACGTTTAAGCTAATGAAAGGATCATGCAAGATTCTGATAGAGCTTGAATACCTCTTTGAAGAAGTCTACAAGGCAACCATAGATCAATTAGACTGGATCAACCTTGAAGGTCAGCAATATCCTCATGATCTGCGAAAGCCACTACTATTGATACCTAATTCTTAAGGTCGTCATGGCATACCTTTTGATCACTTCATCAACAATGATCTTGAGTATCTAAGTGGTGGGGTCTTAAGCCAAAGATATGCAACTTGAATGACAAAGACCAAGGATGCAGATTACGGGCACATTAAATGGATTGAAGATTTGGTCCCTAACAGAATGTGGAGTCAAGTGTTGGTTAGCTACGACAAACATGCACTTTGGGGAATCTCACATTAGGGGCGTAAACGAAAACAATTCTATGGATTTGCGGCTAACAGGGAATCTGCTAGAGATGTCTACTCCAAACACAGAATCATTGCTGTCACAAAGCTTGAAATAGTTAACTGGCATAAATACAAGCATCTTGATTGGATCACTGTTCGTAAGGATGATGACAAGCTAAACAAATTAAAGGAAGGTAATTTCAACAGGCTTCGTATTCAAGACATTGAAGACATGCTGCTTCTTCTTGTTTAAGGAAAGTTGACAAATCTCAAAGTTGAAGAACGCCTAGCCTTTAATGTCTCCTTAAGAATGTTCACAAGAAGCGTTGTCATCCAAAGACGTGTGGAAGACCTTCAATTAGGTGTCAAAAGTTACCAAAAGAAGCTTAACCTCACTAAGCCAGACCCATACATACCTGATCTTAAAAGAAGGGAAGCTTACATAGCATATTCCAATCTTAAAGATTTCATTTACCAGAACAAAGACAAAAAGAACAGACTAAGGCGTATTGATGAACTACACAAGTTCAGTGACGGTACACTCAATGATGTTTGAACTGCTCTTAATGATCGTCTTAAGGGAATTCAGATAGAGTATCTACCATAGACTATCTAGAGACAAAGTGACAAAGACAAAGCAGGAGCGATGATCCATGCAATTGACAAACAGCTAAAGACCAGGAGGATTACACGGAGCTTGGAGAAATTTGTTGGTGGGAGACCGTACGAGGGTGACTTGCGACTGCTACAAAGGACCATATGATGTATCATATGATTTCCTCATCATAATTAGGTCAATCCTTATACATAAAAATTATCTTGTGAAATTTGTAAATATGTAGTGTAGATATTTAGGTGATGTTAAGGAGTGCTCGAGTACAAAATTTTCAAGAGTTTCTTAGTAAATTCAAAAAAAATCAACTTATTGTACTCAGTAGTGTCTTATATACCCTCAAAAATTGAGGGGAGCATTAAAATATTCCTTATAGATTGTATGTAACATTTTGTCCCTGAACGTTTAATCAATTGATATCCAAAATATCAAGGGATTAACATTTTAGAGATTAACATTTTGGATAAGGGGAAAATGTTAGGAAATTAAAGAGCTTCTACAATATAATTCTGCTGAAGAACTTAGTACTGTAAGATTGAAGAACAAGTACTGATAGTTATAGTTAGTTACTGCTAGTACAATTGATAGTAAAGTCAGTTTAAGTAATACCAGTTAGTATAAAATAGTTATAACCGCTTATGAAAAATAGCACGAGATTTTATCAAAAGGAAATAGATATGCATAATCTCTTAACGCTTTTGTAAGCCGTTAGGGTTTTTCCTTGGAGTATAAAAGGAACCCTTACGCATAGTTAGAGATATACAATAGATTACAACAATAAAGCAGATCAATTTTCATATATTAGTTGTTATGCAAAACATATGTTGTTTTAGTGATTGTTCAATATAGGGAAAGTTCCTGTGTCCATTGTATTGACTTGTTTCTTCTGAGATACATAAAAATTAATTCGCATAGTCTTTATATATACACCACAGGTTTCTAATCTAGTTGTTTAGATTTATCTAAACAGAACAAAGATCCATTCAATTGGAACCAACAAGTGTATTAGAAGCGGTTTTCTTCTGAAACCTGCTCAAGAAGAAGACAACTAAGATTCATCTCTCTGTTCATTCCCTAAATCAAAAACATGGACTCTAGAAAGTACCCAAAACAATCTCTACAAAAACTACACTCTCAAGCAAGGTAAATATGACACATGGAGACTCAGGGATAGAATCATACATTCAACTTCAAGATTATGCTCTATGGGAGATCATAGAGGATGGAAACTCTTTCAAGCCAGTAGCTCGAACCACTACAGATGAAGATGGTACATCTACTACAACAATACCTGGTGCTGTTACTGCTGAACAAAAGACCCTAAAGAAGAATGATCTCAAAGCCCGAAGCATCCTGATGATGACACTTCCAAGTGAGCATCTACTTACTTTCAATAAACTCAAGATGCCAAGTCCACCATTATTTAGAAAGCCATAAGAAGCAAGATTTGTGGTAATGAAACCACCAAGAAGACTCGAAGATACTCTTAACGAAGATTATGAAACGTCAATCTTCTACGCTCAGAGTCACTTGACTTATCTTTAACCAGGCTTATAGAAAATTGTAAGCCAGTTAACTATCTTAGGTGAAATCATCACTCCAGAAGAACTTAATCTTAAATTTTTAAGAAGTCTTCCTCTTGAATGTGAATGCCATTTGTGTGTCTGGAGGAACAAATCAGACTGGTGTTAATAAGTTTTTGATGATCTTTACAACAACTTTAAGATTGTTGAACCAGAAGTCAAAAGAAGTGTAAACCTCTACTCAACTCAGGCTCTCAGAATTGGCCTTTTTCCACAGGCATAGCATTAACAAATGATGTAATACTCTAAAAGTTCATAGTAAATTAATGGTAGCACTCCTGTTAGTACTGCTAGCACTAATAATAGTACTGCTTGCCTCAGTGATGCCACATGTATATGCTTATGCTGGCCACTCAACCCAATGGTCTCAAGTTGTTCATGAAGACCTAAATCAAATCCATGAAGATGATCTTGATGAAATGGATTTAAAGTGGGCAGATTGCATTGCTAGTATGAAAAGCAAGAAAGTTTTATTAGAGAACTGGTAAAAAGATTATCATCAATGGAAGTGATACTGCTGGTTATGACAAGAAAAAGGTGGAATGTTTCAATTGTCATAAGTTGGGACATTTTGCTAGAGAGTGCAGAAATCCTAAGAGTCAAGAGAACAGGAGCAGAAGTCAAGAGCTCAAGGAGAACAGTGAATGTGGAAAAATCTTCTTCCAAAGCTATGTTAGTCTATAGAATAGGGACTGCTGATTTGATTGGAACTGCATGGCATAAGAGGAGCCTTTATGAACTTTGCACTTATGGCTTGTCTAATTTTGAGGTACATAATAACAAAATCTTGCTCAAAAACTTTTCTTCAAATTTTGAAGATTCTAAGTCCTAAGAATGATAAAGTTAGAATAGAGCTTAATAATCTGAATCAAATTTATTATATCTATAAAAAAAAGTGTTAGCTTCAGTAGAACGTAACAACTGGTCTTTCATAAAGAAAAATGACAGTATGATTGTAATCAATTGCTGTTTCTATAAAAGAGAATGCCACTATATAAAGAATCAGATATTAATGGTCTTAAGAAACAGGTAGAAAGACTTAAGAAAGAAAAAGAGGATAAATAGTTTAAAATTGACAACTTTGAAAATGCCTCTAAAAGATCTAGATCAATATTGAATTAGAAATCAAATACTGATAACAACAAGAAGGGTCCTAGGATATAATGCTGTTCCCCTTCACTACAGTCCTTGTTTGCACCTCCTATAAGTTTGATTTATCAAACTCAAGACTTGAGAAAATTTAAGACAACCCAATTTGAAGGATATGGTGTTAAGGTATAATAAGGATGCTTAGTGACAAGTCTCTAAAGAAGTTAAAAAACTTCAGATGCTCCAATAATTGACAGATTGGGTTTCTGATTTAGATGAAGATGGAGATGTTTGATGTTAAGAGCTCTTAATGTTCAAAAACCCTAAGCAAGCGAACAACCTAGGAAAGTTAAATCAAAACCCTAGAACCACAGTAACAAACTGGAATACCCCAAATGCCTAAAAAATTAAGGAGCTAGATTTCAGTTTACACCAAAAGCTTGTTTATGTGTGGGAGCTTTAACCACTAATTAAAGAACTGTGATTTTCATGATAAAAGGATGGTACCAAAACATTTGAACAATGTATGAAAAAGGGAACTAGTCAAAGAGAAGTTAAACCAGTTTGGACAAATGCCATGAGGGTTAACATCATCAAAAAAATTTCTAAATCTAGAAAGAATTGATCCTCCAACAGCATTTTAACCAATTCCTGGTCTAGTACCATTTAGATACTGCACGGCAAAACTTTTCAGCACAGCAGCCACCAGATTAGTCTAGCAAGGACTTTATTACTGGTTGTACACAAACCCTTATGAAAATGTTGGCCAAACCAAGGACAAAATTATTCAAAAGTCACATTCATCATTAAAAGAACTTTTTACCAACCAACAGCACTTAAAAATAGAATTTTCGAATAAAAAAAGTTTGAATTTCTGTTAATACTATTAAAAGAAAAGAAATGACAAGTGTATTTGGGAACAAGGGATTATGTTGTTAAACCTACATAATACAGGGGCATTAAGACCAAAAAATAACAAGATGAGTAAATCATGTCTTCAAGAAAACTGATCATGTATTTGTAAGCAATTTAACTATGTTGATCCAACAGTTAGAAACAAGTCAGTAATGGCTTGGGTTCCCAAGAGAAATTAATTCTCTTGTGCCAAGTATAATTAGTTTTGCTAATTATACTTGATGCTGCTATGTCATACTGTAATTGTATTCTCCTAATGTTTTACGACAAACATTTGTAGGTTTAGAATAAGAAGCGTATAGTTGGATTTGAGGGGAGGAATTTGATGAAAACTTTGATGATAGAATGAATAGTCTTTTAGTGTTGGTTTTACAACCACACAACAAATAGTCATCATTTACACTATGCTTAACAGGTATAAGAGACTGGTATCCATAACATAACAGTTTTGTGGTAAAGACTTTTCAAATCCGTTTATGGTTGACAATTTACTAAAAATTATAGGGTTTTTCAACTCACCTTACTTCATGGTTAAGAGTTGGGCTATTTCTAGATCAAATCAGACCTAGTAATACTAAACAAACTCTGTGATAGCCGATATTTTACTAAAAACTAATGGTTATCAATGCACCATGGATTTTGCAAAAAAGAATTGGCTATTCCAGGGCAAAACGACAACTGGGTAAATGAATTATCAAATCCGTTTAAAGGCTGGTAGTTTTTCAAAAACGATAAGTTAATATCCATCTCTCTCAAGAAGTTATACTCTTGGACGCTGAGAGACAGTCTGAAACATATAGAGTTGATGGATTTTGTGACCAAATTGTTTTGAAAAAGGACTCTTATTGGAAAATGCTCTTAAACATCTAATGAGACTCATGCGTGCAGAGTCCAACAATGTTGATGAAGAAAGTCAAAAGATTGGAAGACAAGCTCATAAGTTCTACAACACAAGGAAAAAAGGAAAGGATGGTCATCTCAGATACAAAAGAGTATTTGATTTCAGAGGATTCTGTCAAACAGGGGAGGATGGAAGTATAAGAAAATGCATAAGTGTATATGAACAAACTTAAAGATCAGAATATATATTTGAAGAAGAGTAAAGGTTGTTAAGCCAAAAGGGGTAGTACTGACAAGGAAGAAGTTAGTACCGACAGTTCAAAACTTTAGTAACGCTAGTACATTATATTATTATTTGAGCCATAACACTTGTTATTAATTTAAGAGCCGTTGAGATATTTCTGCCAACAACCTAGCTTATAAGAATCTTTAATGATAAGCTCAAATCTTTTACAGTTAGTGAATATAAACTCTTTTACACTTCTCATAAAATTCCAGATTATTAATCAACCTTTTCATTACAGCAAAATTGGCAAATTTGGATTTTTTGGCGACAAACATAATATGTTAATTAGGAATATATCTTCTGGGAAATGACAAAGCAAAAAGATTCTGAAGTTTGCAAGATTACAGGAGCAGATGGAAGTTCAAGTTTTCATGGAGATATTCAAGCATTGCTAAGAAAACTTGATAGACAAGATTTAATTAAACTCTACAGCTTGGTTCAAGAAAGATTTACCATCATCACTTGAGGGTCATGATTTAGATTTATGGGGAAATCTTAGGATGATATTTGATCCCAGATGAAGAAGATGACATATGGGTTGTAACCTACAATATTGGGAGCTACTGAGATGGAAATTCGCTACAAGAATACAGTGGTGTTTACTTTTATTCTTAGATGGTACTTCAATACAATCACCATGTTTAGTAAAAAGAAGTATCCACTAAAGAAGGAAATCTTAAAGAAGATGATCAACTTGAAGATTAAAGCAGAAGAAGAAAGTGATATGGCAATAGCTTATAAAGTTTATTAAATCTCAGATTGCATAACAAAGGGCGAGTTATATTGAAGAATTTTTGAAGAAGCCTAAAGTTTTGAAAAGCATCCCCTCTCAAAATCAAAAATCTTTAATCAAGAAACATTATTTGAAGGTAAGTCATAAGTTTAGGGGAGGATTGTTGGGAATTAAAGAGATTCTACAAGATAAGCTGCTGAAGAAGCTTAGTACTGATAGATTGAGGAACTTAGGTATTGATATTATAGTTAGTACTGCTAGCACAAAGTTTTGTACTGTCAGTTTAAGTTAGTACCGTTAGTATAAAATAGTTTAGTTTCCGCATATGAATATGCAACGAATTATATTAGGAATAGATATGCATGATCTTTTAACGCGTTTTGTAAGCCTATTACGGTTTTTCCTTGGTGTATAAAAGGAACCCTTACGGCATAGTTAGAGATATACAATATATACAACAATAGAAGCAGATCAATATTCATAGATTAGTTGTTACGCAAAACATATAGTTGTTTTGTGATTTGTTCAATATAGTGAAAAAGTTCTGTGTTATTATTTTTTGATTGTTTCGTTTGAGTAATAAAAAGATTAATTCTGCATAGTCTTTATATATATACCACAAGGTTTCTAATCTAGTTGTTTAGATTTATCTAAACTGAACAAAAGATCCATTCAATTGGAACCAAACAGAGAAAATTGTTGATTAAACTTGAATCTAATTTGTATCGAAATGTGATTGTATTAAAATAGACTCAATGCACTCCAACCCTTAGCATGTACTACGATCACGAGCACAGTTAAGGGGGAGCTTTTTAGTGATAATGAAAAAACTCTCAAAGTGAAAATCTTTTGATAATTATATCAAACACTTTGATTGAAATTTTTTCAATGTTTTTGGAAGGATTGAGATGAAATACCCAAAAGACCGACAATGTACTTAAATTTAAGGAGTTAAAGGAAGTTTAGCTAGGTATTCAAATCCCATTATCTAGCCAGAACGAAGGGATCTACCCAAGGATAACACAGTAAGTATAGAATTCCTTAGGTATGATACAAAAGAGAAACAGAAGTGGGAAACAGGAATAATGAGCCGACGGATATGGAGCTAACACGGAACAAACCCAACAAGGTGTTAGTTATGAAGTCTCGGTAAGCATTGAAGGGGTTGAAGAATGAAAAAGAAATGTAAGGATAAAGGGTGAAAAGAAAGAAGCCCTCCATACACTTAGGCAGAAACTGGGTCAATACATAATCTGTCGGAAACACTAAGGTGTTTTCGTTTTGTATGACAGTGTAAGATTGTCCTGGACCTAGTGACGAGCTATGCATAACCCACCTACCACTCAAGGTCTCTCAAGAGACTCTTGTTTCAATTCCATAGAGATGGACCATTTCAATCAAACTCTCTCACTCCGAGTTAGTTGATATTGAAAAGGTGGCAGTCTGCTCCAGCCTCCGATCACTAAAAACAAGTGTACACAATAGAGTTCGACTAAAAAGAGATTCATCTGAAATCTCATTAGGACACATGTCAATATAAAGCGTGCGAGAAATATATATAAAGGGTTCTACGCATTATCCTTGTGATTTTGCCAGAACATCCGAGTGATATCATTCATAGTGAAGATGGAAATCCTGCTTGAGTCAACATCAAACAAGCTCATGGTAGGTGACTTGTGCGATTCTATATGAATCAAACTTGTGACAACTGGAAAGAAACAATGGTGCGATTCCATAAGAATCAAACTTGTTCTAGGTTATGAATTGACGATTGATAATGAATTTTGAAATGATTAACACTCTCGATGTGTCACAAAACCACTTTAGCAAGTGACATGTCGATTGATTTTCAAATTGATTTTTCTATTCAATTGGTGAGACTTCGTCTTGCTGGTTCACTCATACCGTGTTGTCTGCTTTGAGACGCTCCGATAATGAGAACGACTAGTGCAGCTGTGAAACCCTGTCAAGGAGGTTCTTCAGAATTATACCTGATCACAGGCAGTATTTATACTGATCAACGGGGAACCGTGGTTATTGCAACAGTATTCGACAAAGTGACAAAGACACTTTCGTCCATATCTGTTGATTATCATTAACCTAAACCTGCAGGTACTCCCGAAGATTGGTACAGCTGATTCCCGACAAGTCATGATTCATAGCCACATGCTCATACCCGACCGACAAACATAAAGACACCATGAAAGCTTAAGTGCATGTTTCAAGACTTCCGCTACTCTGATACCATACGACTTTCTTGAAGTGACGAAGTATTAAAGTCAACGAATTTCAAAGAAGTTTTCGTCACTATGATACCGAACGTCCTTCATAAAGTGATGAAGTGTTATAGTTAAAGAATTTCAAGAAAGATGCTACATTAAAGCTTTTCAAGTCAACAAATCAAGAAAGGTATGAGCATGTCGGTCCAGAAGTCACAAGTTCACAAGGTGGCAAAGTTAACAAGATGGCGAAATGAGATTATGCTTGGTTGATGATCTCAAGGTGTTCAAGATCGCATTCAAGACAAGCTAAGGAACAAGCTCAAGACCTAAAGTCTATGATCACTACATCAAATCACAAGTTAATGAATGAAGTTAAAGACTACGAGCTCAAGACTAAAGTCGAAGCATAGTATGCTAAGTTTAAATTTTTGTAAGTTTGAGTGACCTCCCTTAGGAGGAGATTGTTAGGAGCAAGAAAAGTCTCGGTCACTTCTAATATTAACTAGTCAAAGCCCGTAGTTAGTCAATGTTTAGATTATAAGCTAATATGGCCCAAAGGCCCATGGAAAGCCTTACAAGGCCCATGGCCGGCCACCCTTGGACTATAAATACACCTCTCCATGCCTTGGAGAGGTGGTTGGTTGGTTGTATGTTTCATTTCACTTAATGCATTTCATGTTTTCTACTTTCTCTCACTAAAAAATACATCCTTCCTCCTACTTTCTCTATTTAGTTCTTGGTTTATATATCAAAGATTACTTGTATTCTACAGTCATAACTAGAGAAATATGAGACATTCATTGGATTACTTGATATGTCACTCATGTCCGCTATTTCTACCAACAACCGATATGACTGAGACATTAAGTAGTCTTACTTTCGATTCACTGAAACAAAGAAGATCCTTAATTTCCAGTTTGCTTTTGCCTTACCCGGATAATGACTGCTCTAAAAACGAATAAGTTGCTCAATAATAGGAGAGCTAAAAAGTAACCCCACTAAGTTCGAGCGTATAAGTTGATGGAGAGTGCATATCTTTTCCATATTCATGTTGGACATATTATCCGGGTAAGGAAAAGCACAGGGGAAAATAAGGATCTCCTTTGTTCTGGTAAATCTGGAATAACTGCTCAGAGTATTTAAGTTTGAGCGACCTGCACAACGCGATCCCCTTTGAAAATGCGACCATCAAAGTTGGGCACCAAATGTAAACGAAGTATAATGACCATCCCTATGAGATCTTTGATCTGGTGAAAGAATTTATGGTAAGAATTGCAAACATGAATGAGATCCGTGACAAGAATTAATAATATTTGTAACACCCCCAAAATTGGGTCGCAGCGGAATGTGTTTCCGGGAGCGTTACTTCATAATACCATTGCACAAGTCGAAATTTTGGCGATTTGAAGGTGTTATAAAACCCCTATTTAGATTAGAAAGTTTACGCTCTTGTCGGCAAAATTTTGATATGGTAAACTGAGTTTTGATCTAGGATTATGATAGGTTGTGTCCGTAGCTTCGTGGCGCTAGTCGCCGTCTGCTAGAAACTCCTAAACGGTTTTCTGTGCTAGTTAAAAGTTTGGAAACTTGTTATGTCAAATTCTGCATTATGCGATTTTGCGCAGAATTTTGGGTAAACTTGCATGTGTCATAACTAAGTCATCTGAAAATCTTTTATAGAGTTTCTTAATTCTAAAACTAGGTTCGGCGAGTCTACTTTCCAACGAAAAAGGCCTCGCGGATTTTCAGTAAGTATAAGTTAGTCAAAAGGTCTTTACAAAATATGTTGTCAAAACTGGAATTCTAGTCCAGAATTTAGATTCCAAAGATGTAGTGTGCAGGCGCATCAAAACTTAATATTTTTCGATGAAATTCACACAGTAGCATCTTCATAATGTGTATGATCTTCCTGAATTTTTCCAGATTTTTCTGGAAGGTTTAAAGGGGTTTGCTCAAGCCAAACTTTGGCAAGGTTCTAGCAGACCCTGTTTCAAACATGTTGCTTGGTTGTATTTTTGAAAAATGGTTAAGCTTGTCTATAATTTATGGGAAAAATTTAGTAGCCTATCAATAGATTTAGGTGGTTGGAAATAAGAGATCAGCATTGGTTGTGGTTGTGTAGTATTTCTTTAAGCGTCGTCAAGCGACTAGGAAAACTAGTAAAATTTCAGAAAAATGTGTGGAAATGGTAGGTTGCGTCTTGAGCATGGATTCTTCAACATAGGATTTATACATGTAGGAATATATATTATTCCATATCATTGTAAGTTATGCATATTCTAAATTTTATAACTTTCTTATATGCGGACCACTATCATTATAGGTCGCGGTTGAGTTGTTGACATTCCTCTTCCTTTGTTGATTTTCTCGATCGATACTCCTATCTACGCTGAGTTTCTTACATCCCCCTTTTTTTACATCTTTTAAATGTTTTGGGGTGGAAAGCTTGATGTGTCGTTTATTATGCAATTACTTTTAAGTAGTTAATCTTTGAGCAATATTTGAACTTGAACTTGTTTTGAAAGTATGGAACTTGATTTGAACTCGTTGAACATTGGAAACGTGTTGAACTTTGAACTTGATTTGAACTTGTTGAACTTTGGAAACGTGACGAACTTTGAACTATGAGCTTGATATGTATGTTGTTTGATGCTTGGAACTCGCAACTACTGTAACTCACTTTTCCCCCCCCTTGGAATCCGCCACTACTTTTAACGCATTATCCCCCTCATTAGGAGATTATCCCCTCCTCACTCCCCACATAAGGGTGCATAGTACTAAGTGTTTGTGCCATACTATACAACTGGAACTTGATTGGATGTTTTGAACGGTTAGGCTGAATATGTTTAAGTAGTGCTTCGCATAAACACTATAGCATACATATACATTGATTTCTGTTACGTTACTTTGGGTAATGGGAAACTGTTTTAAAAACTTGATTTGTTTTGGACTCTCAACTTGTTTGGAAACTGATATCGGTTTGGACAACTGTTTTGATAACTTGCCATTGAGTTGGCAAACTTTTATCGGACATCTACTTTTTTCTAAAAATATATTTTATGTATCGATGTATGTTGCCCTACTTAGAACTAGTGTCAAGAAATAATGAATACCTACTTCATCATATTCACTAAAAGGTTTAGCCAATATGATTGTGTCTTCTTGTAAAGACATCAATAAGAAGTATGTAATTAACTTGAAAAGACTGTTGAAGCCAAGAGTCGGCGTTCAATAATACTTTATTTAATATGCTTGTGACTTCTTGTAAAGACATAAACATAAAGTCCTTGAACTGTTCTAAGACTTATAAAGTAAGCAATTGACTTGTCATGTCTCCTTGTCACGACATGTACATGAAGTCATTGAAATGTTCAAAGACTTATAACGTAATGTTAGCAATTAACGTGTTATGTCTTCTAGTTAAGACATGTACATAAAGTCCTTGAACTTCTCTAAGACTTCTACGTTATAGCATGCAATTGGCTTGAAATTAATGTTAATGCCATTATGTTTGAACAAATTGGCAAGTATGTGAGCCAAAGGGTATTAGGTTATCTATGGAATTGTGATACTGTCTCATAATCCCATTACTCATAGAATACCACATCGCTATGGTATGTCTGATGTGTAAAATCCAACTCTGTTGATATTGTTTGATTTTTGATAACTTTAACTACCCTACCTCTAATCTTATCAAGGTTAACAAAATTGAGTAAAGCCACGTGTTTACTCAATATGGTTCCAACCAAGAAGGTAACTAAGACACCATCAGGTTATGGAATGGGAAGACTCCTATTAAGTCTTAACTAAAGTTATGAATTTGTTGAGATCATGTTAAGCATGTTATTAGTAAACTATAGTCAAGAACTATCAGCGTACATTATACATCCCAAACGAGAATAATTTTATTGTTGCTCGACTTGCTGCGTATTTAGAGAAAGTCTCCTCTTACACGAAGCAAGTGGGAGCATATGTTTTTGGAGAAAGTCTCTTCTTACACAACCTTCTGAATGCACTAGCTAACGACATAATAAATGTTGAGATATAGTCCATGAAAGAAAATCATTTTTTGGAATTTGATTGATCTTTCACCAATCATTAAGACTGAGAAGTTAAATTCATTCTTCTAGGAGAAGACTTATATGGACAAAAATGTACACACATTTAAATGCACGCCTTATGATAAGGGTTTTACTTATACTCAAGAAATTGACTATGATTAAAGCTTCTTTTCCTTGCAAGTGTTAAATGAATAAAGATATTAATTACCATACTTGATTTCATGAATATGAAATATGGCAATTGGATGTCAAAACTCCTTCTTGAATGATTACCTTTGCGAGGACGTTGTGTAATCAAAAGGGTTTATGAATCCAAGTTATCTTTAGAAAATGTGCAAGCTGTAAAATCCAAGTGGATTAGAGCATGCATCTAGGAGCTGGAATCTTAAGTTTAAATCAACAATTTGATTTTGATTGAAACAAAGAGATCTTCAAAGTACACCTTAAAGCTAGTCGGAGCATTATGTTTTGTCTTTCTTATATCTTATATGTTGTCAACATATTGGAAATAATATTTCACCTAAGCTAGATTTTAATCCTTAGTTTGAAATAATATTTCTATCGATAAATATAAGAAATAAAACATGTAACCTTGGAGCATACGTTTACTAAGATAAACATACGCGATTAATAAATCTACTACAACATGACACATCATTAAGCAAGACTCAAGTTCTATCTCACCTGATAAGTTCAACACATATTTGAAAATGTTAGGTTCAGCTAAAGGTTTCATTATGTATGTCATGATATGTATTAGACTAATTGTAGCACTTGCATGAATGCAAGATGAACATACAACCATAGTAACTAAGTGAAAGTCATTAGACTACTATTGAAAGAACATTCTAAAAGGCCTTTAAAGGACTAAAGACATGATCATTGTTTACAGATTTTAATAAGGAGATTAGTGTTGAGTTTATACACTAATGCTTATTTTGATTGAGATGATTCTCAATACTAGTCATAGTAGGATTTTCATCATAAATGATAATACTGTTGACTAGACATGCTTGATTGAAAGCATTGTTGCACTATTCATTAAAGAATAAGAATACTTTATAGTTTGGAAGCTGTTAAGAAGATGTCTCATATAGGTGGTTTTGCTTGCTTCAAACAACCTATGTAATTTGTTATGGCGATGCTAGTATTATTGTATTAGCACTTAAACGCACATATACAAAATGACAATCATCGTATTATTCAAAACCTTCACTGCTTGTAAGTTTTGAAACAAGTATTCTCAAAGGTCACTCAGATGACAACTAAGTTGGTACTTTTTACAAAGTTAATGTCTTGTACCAAACATGTTTATCATGCAAGGAACATTGAACTTTGACCTGCTAGTACTCTCATGTATATCTGTTTTTAGTATTTGGATAATGAAACATTAAGCATTTGTATTAAACAATGAATTGATATACCTGATCCTCTTCATTTATACAACTGTGTTCTATATTAGCAAGTTTAATTCCATGAATAATAATATATTTATTCTAAATCATCCATTGTCAGTTAATGATACGGGAGCATCATTGAATTAAGGCAAATGTGAGTGTTTTGGTCATATTCATATAGTATGAATATTAAAGGATGATACCGCCAAACTCATATGTTGTTCATTGGATGAACAATGGACTGACCCAACCTACGAGCATTCACTACATGGATCGGCGTCAATAGTGAATCTCGCAAGTGGTTATGTCTCTCATCCTCAGACTTGAGATGCAAGTAGGTTTTGTGTGTATGGAATGTCAATCTTTGATATGGTTCAATGCTGACCTGTTGAAGGCTGCTATAAAGGCCATTTTCAGGAGGGATGTGAAACATATAACGGACACGTGCAGTCAAAATAGGATTTGTTCCTCCACATGTTATGGAGTAAGATGATACTGGGCCCCTCGATGATTTGAATAGATGTATGTGTGGCCGCACCCAAATGTAATTAAGATGATTCTTTATTAATTTGATAATCTAGTTTAAATTTCTATATCGAGAAACAGAATGTTAAACATTAGAATGACTCATGATCCGTGTCTAATGTTTAATATAGTATCTGTAACAAAAGGATGATTGATATCTAAACCATTTAAAATGAGATGTTTAAGAAACTATCCTCGTATGTTTCTGGGGGCATTGGCGTGTTGCTAGACGCTTACCTTTGCTTATATTATTGCTTGATTATTATGACGTGTGCAAGAGCTTTTGGAGTATGCTATATTGTCATTATAATAATTATACGGCATTGGATTTAGTGAGCCTATGGGGCCACACATATACAATGAGGTACAGTTGAGGTACCAGTTTATATATCGTATTTATTGTATTTACGGTATATAAATAACCTATGTAACTCGAGATCACTATTGGGCTTCTAATAACTAAGTAAAGTACTTATTATATTGTACTTGTAAAACAAATGGGAGGCCCATTTGAGCCTACATAGGGGCCGGCCATATAGGCAGAAAAAGAGGGGATAAGATTAGTTTTTTGGTTATAAATACTTGGGATATCTTCCCATTATTTAACATCAATTTACCAAAATTCTCTCCCTTTTTTCTCTCTTAATTCACACAGCCAAAAACTATTCCCCATATAAGGTTTATAGTTTTCTTGATCCAACTCATTGAATCTAGTTCATTCAAGGTGTTTTACAAGGCTATGGGGTTAAGACTAGCATCTAATTGGTATACAACAAAGTGTAGTATGGATCAACCATAGAGGTGATCTCCTATGATCACTTGGTTTCATTGGGTGGTTCGTGTTTTAGGTGAGGGTCACTGTTTATTTCTACCGATCACGCTACAAAGGTATTACTATTCTTGTTTATATTTAATTGATCATATGACTCTATGGATCCATTGATAGGTGCATGATCCGTTGCGTTTTATATTTGATTATATGATATTCATTTAATTCAGCACCTACATACCTTTTGTAGGTGGTCCTATCACAATGTTTAATCTATCAACTGATTCCATGCACCAAAGTCGGAAAGGTGGATTACCAAGTTTGTGGATAAGTTTAGGGTCCTTGTGATATAAAATGTCAATGATTATGGAGTGCATAATATGTGAACCATATTACGCTGATGCTTTTCTAGTTTTAAATACATGGCTGTGAGTAAATAAAAATAAACGGTATATATATGGTCCGTTAGTCCACCAAGCCAATAAAATCATAAGATGGGTTGGTGTATATCCATATAATGTGTTATATAACAATGTAGGCTAGTGAAATTTTGTGGATTCCAAATTCTTAATCTCATAAATAAAGGCACACATTAGTTTGCATTCAAGACTTTCAAAGTGAACTAGTCTCAATCTTAGATATGGGAAAGATAAAACTTGTTTAAAACATTAATAATATGAAATAAATTTTCAAGAATGATTATTATTTGATAGTCTATCATACTAATAACATTTTTATGTCAATGCGACTATGATCTAATATATAAACTTCTTCCTCATACAACAAATGCAAGTACTGCTTCTACATGTAAAATATATAATATTTGCTCCTCTAGGTCGGTGATCAAAACATGCTTGATCGCAGCTAATATCGTCGCAAGCTAGCGGTGCCAAATTAAATGCACGTGGGACAGCACCTGACAACAAAATTTTACAAAAAGAAATAATTAGGAATATGAATAAATGAACACTAAATGGCCTTTGGCCTAGTGGTAACTAGATGACCCAATCAATAGGTCAAGTCTTTATAAAAACATATTTAAAAGATGAGTGAGAAGTGTAGTGTAGGTCTAAAAACCGCCTTTCAAAAATTATAACAACAAATAAAATCTTTATCTATTGCTTTTGAGCACAATATAATTTTCTCAATAAAAAATAGTAAATTTTAGAGAATTACAAACTAAGAAATACGCCAATGAAACTTAATCAGTTGGAGCATTACTTAATGGTTTGCAAATATCATCAAATGGCTCAGCAATAACCTCTTTCTGGAAAGATATAAATAGCATGCAAGTAAAAAAATGAAAACAAAAAGTTTTTTTTATGTATCACAAACTCAGTTTTTCTATATTATAACAAGTATTTTGACTTATGTTGTCATACTTGTTAATAACTAGATATTTATATATGGTTTTCAAATATTATGTATTAAAAGATAGCTTGAAGCACACAAAACATTTTTTTACATCTAAGTAATTAAATATTTATTACTTAACATCAATGGGCATTGAAACGTTTTATATAGAAGTTTAGTAATAAATACTTTACACAATTTTTCCTTATAGTTAAATAGCATTCATTATATTTAGGAAATTAAATACTTTAAACAATTTTCCTCATAGTTAAATATCATTCATTATATTAGGAGGGCATTTTAAGTTGCTTAAGTGTTTGGTTTATTCGGTTTTTTAGATAGAAAATAGTCATGTCATTTATGTATCATTGATTATTTTTTTTCTTATATTGGTTGTTGTTAATCACAGAAGAAGCAAAAATATCTTCAAAAGGGTGTTTCTTTACACGTAAAGGGCAGAATGAGAATCGATCCTGAAGGACATCGATCGAAATAAAATTTGTATGCATGTACTTAAATGTGTTTGGATATTTGGGATTTAATCAAGGTGTAAATGTGTTTAAAAGAGGTACAAGTAATTGGTAAAGAATTTCTATGAATGCTATCATTGTTTTAGTATAGCTTTTAAGTTTACATAGGGGTTTTAATATGCTACATAGGGGATATTTATGCTTAGTGTTTAAAGCTTTGTACAAAAGATGAGTATCTATAAAACTCACTTTCACAAAAAGAATCATAAACCCTTTACCATTACAACCCGAATTTGTCCATTCCCATTTTATAATTCACCATGGAAGAGCTTATCTAATGAACTTAAATGTACAATGTCGTTAAGAGTGTTAAAAAGATACCTCGAATGTATTTTTTAGACATCTAAGTGTTGGAATAACTTTTCTTAGATTATGGAACCCCGATGGCCCGAACAAGTCTATTGCTCATTCATGAAGATGTCATACAAATCTGCTGCTCGTTTATTAAGACACCATACACCTTGAAAACATAATAAAACTATGATTATGTAGATTTATAAATGATTATTATTGTTGATACACTTGAATTGTTTGAAAAGAGAACTTCATCTTAAATTGCTTATGCGTATTTCACCCAACATATTGTCAAATTCTCGTGCACTAATAGGCTATTATCTACCATTCATGATTGTGATTATCACCATAACCCCAATGAACCTCACCATTATGATGATCTTCACTTTCTTCTCTATATTCATCCCTATACAAATTTTGAACCACTAGCCATGTTTTCTTCTTAAGACATAGGAGGCTTATTATGTTAGTAGGAACTATACATTAAGTTTAGGTCAGAATTTTTTTACATGATTTGGTACTTCCTTGATCAACTATACGTATGATCACTGGCAGCATCCATTTCTTTTTAAGGGTGTTTTTCAGATTTACTTATGGGAAATCACCCGGATGTTATCTTTTTGTATAAAAGTAGTTCTCCACTTCTCTTGCAGTCCTAAATGTTCCAATAATAGATTATGCCTCTATTCCCCCTTTCGTAGGTGGTTCTATTACAATGTTTTAATCTATCAACTGATTCCATGCACCAAATTCAGAAAGTTGGATTACCAAGTTTGTGGATAAGTTTAGGGTCCTTATGATATGAAATTTTAATGATTATGGAGTACATAAAATGTGAATCAGATTACGCTGATGCTTTTCTAGTTTTAAATATATGTAGTGAGTAAATATAACTAAAAGGGATATACATGGTCTGTTAGTCCACCAAACCAATAAAATCATTAGATGGGTTAGTGTATATCCATACAATGTAATATAAAACAATGTAGGCTAGTGCAATTTTATGGATTCCAGATTCTTAATCTTATAAATAAAAGCACACATTAGTTTGCATTCAAGACTTTTAAAGTGAATTAATCACAATCTTAGATTTAGGAAA
>BQNB010107741.1:0-23103 GCA_026074375.1 Tanacetum coccineum | reverse complement strand
TAGCCATGTTTATGTAACAAAAGTCTAATAGAAACAACCAGGATACATTTGAGTTCTCAAGATTTGATTTTGGGTGGAAACTGAAGGGAAGTGAAGATTAAAAAATTAATTTTGAAACTTGAAAGTGCTACAATTAGGGGAAAGTGGTGTTGTTTTTTTAACAGAACTTTCATTTCACATTTGGGATGAAAGTTAAATATTTTTTATTACGAGTTTACGACATTGCCCCTTATTTATTTTAACTTTAGTAGTACTTCGTCTCAATTAAATATATGACCAACAACATAATACTATTATGGGGTGTTTGAAACTGCATTTTGCAGTTTCAACTTTCAAGTCTACATTTCCCATTCCAATAACATACAGTAAACATTAAAGGGGTGTTTGGACTACGGGTGTAGTTTGTTTTTAAGCATAATGCAGTTGGCTAATATTTTGAACAAACTTCCAATCTGACTTAAAAATTCTAAAAACACAACATTTTTTAGATAACATAAGAAATACAACATAGTGTAACATCTCGTATCTTACGGTCAATTTTAATCACAAATCCGTTCCTATTTTTGTTTTTGATTAAAAGTTCGTGTTTTACTTGTTAGCTGATTTGGTAAAAATTGTCATTTTTAGTTATTGCATATCGTGCTTCGGGTATTTATCCGTTAAGCGTTATAAGAAATTAAAATTTTCATATTTTATCTTCGGAAGCTTAATTATTTGTATTTTAGTATTTCCCAACTTTTCCCGCGTTTTAGCCAAAACCGTGTCAACATTGTATTTTACATCTTTTAACACTTTAATTAAATGTTTTTACACAAAATAATGTAGTACAAAATTAAAAAAATAAATATAAATCATAAGCCCAACCACATAGTGGCCGGCTATAGAGCCCAAACAAACACCCCTTATTTTAATTGTCGATACAATTTAGGATTAGTTCCATATAAATAGATTTACCTTCCATTTAAAACCTATATAACCCACACAGTAACAAAAAAATCGGTCTCTCCTTCTCTTCCTTCTCTGTTCGACGACACATACACATAAACCACCAAAACTATCACTTTAAATCTTACAACCACTTCCATTCATCTCCAAATCACTACTATATTAATCCTCGTCATCCCTTATCAAAAAGAGTCCACCATGCATGATTTTATGAAGTTAATGGTTTTTAAAGATTTTTGATTTTGAAGGGTTTCATTGATTTTGTGAATAATTGTTGCTACGTAAGCCCCAATCTCTTGTCTAATTGTTATTTTTAATTCATGAGTTTATTTAATTTGTTTAATTTCTGGAAAATATGATGCATGCATGTTATTAGGTGATTGTGAAAGTGATATGGGGATAGGTAATAGTTTAGGATGGTTATAAATTAGGTTAGATTGAATTTTGGAAGCGGATTGGGACTAGTAATTTAGGACAGCAGATTGTTGGTGTGATGCCGAATAATTTTTAGCTTGAGGTCTTTGATTTTATGACTTTGTTGGGTATAGCAACATACAAGGTGTATGTGGTGCTTTGGATGGAGCCGTAAGTCCTCCGGATGACCAAGTTACGGCCAAATTAGTGAAACTAGTCTAAATGGGTGACTTGCAGATAGTTTTTGTGTTAATGGAATATTTTTGGCTTAGAGCCTACTGTATTTTTACATAAATGGATAGATTATGGGCTTGTTTGGGAGGAGCTTTTTTGAAACTTTTTGTAAAGTTGTAAGCTTTTTGTTACAAAAATAATAATTTTCAGAATAAATAGCTCTGTTTGGATGCATCAACTTTAAGCTTTTATTTTAAAAATGAAAAGTTGATTGATGCAGCTTTTAAAATTGTTAAGAGCTATTAAGTCTGTAAATTACTGATATACTCTCCAACCATAATATAATCTATTTAAATATGTCCTTTTAAGTCATTTTACATCTTATAATTACAGTCAACAGCTAATTTATCAAACACTTTTATTGAAAAAATATACAGCTTGTAGTTCATGTTAACAGCTTTGTAGTTTACAGCTTACAACTTACAGTTTACATCTTACAGCATACAGCTTACAACTAGTTTTTCCAAACATACCCTATAATCTCAGGTCCACATGGTGAAATGGATGGAGTCGTATCTCCTCCGGATGAGTTAGATACGCCCAAATTAGTGAAACTAGTCAAAATGGGTTATTGAATCTAGATATGCAGATAGTTTGTGATATAATGGAATAATTTTGGCTTAAGGCCTACTGGTTATTTACATAAATGATTATGTTAATATCTCAGGTCCTAGTGGTGAGTTGGATGGAACACCAACTCTTTCGGATGGTCAAGATACGACCAAAACTGTTGAAACAAACTTAGTGTGTACCCAGAATTTGTAGTACAGATAGTTAGGCTTGTAACAAATTTTATTTGACTTGGAGGCTACTGGGTTTTTACATGGGTGAAGGGTACAACATATTAGGACCAAGTGGTTCTTCGAATAGAGCCGTAACCATTCTGGATGAATGAGTTACGATCAAAATGGCGAAACTGACTAGAAATTATGCCCAGATTTTCAAACGAATATATCTTAAACATTTTGAACCTAGGTACTATTTTTCTAAAACTAAAAGTTGTAGATAATTGATATACTTTTGAATGGGGTTCTAACTAGTTACGGATTGTGAGATATGATCAAAATGGTGAAGCGGGAAATTGTTTCCAAAACTCAGATTGTGTACTTAGGGGTAAATTGGTCATTTCACTTAGGTTCTGACTCATTGGAGTTGTTGATGCTAACGTTAGTAACTAGGTTCATTAGTTTTGATTAAGAAACAAACCATTTGATATTTTGATACTTTTCCGAATTTGAGATATAGGGCGATTAAGTCAAGGTAAAGGACAGAACTGTTTATAAAAGCATATGGTTTTGAAAAACGGATTAATTAAGTAAACGAGTTTGTAAATGTGTTGATTAAGGCATGTGAAGAAGGGAATACATATGACTTTGATCTAGTTCAGGTTTAAACGAGCAGAGTGGATAAATCCTCATAGGTGTCAAAAGAATTAGCACGCCATATCATGGTCACGATTTTCTTCATTGGCATCATTTTGGATGTATTACGTTGTGTGCATTTAGTTTATTTCATTACTAAATCACCATTCTTTCTAAGCGTGATACTTAGGCGATCGTGGTTTCACGCCCATTCTTGATTAATTCAGTGCTTTTAGGATATTGTAATAGTTTGTTCTATGGTAGAGTAAAGAGTACCTCCGTAGGTCTGTAGTTCCTAAGGTCAGGATAACTTTTTAGTTAGTTGTTGAGCAGGACCACACTAGCGGTTCTCTGGCAGAACAAATAGTTAGTCCTGGTAGTATTATATTTGGTCTGGGTTCGTAGTATAGTTAGTTAGTGATAAGCTATGCTTGAGCTATCTTAGGAAATGATCGTGCATATCTCTTTGACGCAATTGTTTGTGTAACAGGACGGTTAGGGTTTCAGTACTATAAAGAAACCAACCACGGCCATAAAAAGGGGACGATATCCGAAAATAAAAAACAATTCTCTTGTTAATTAATAGAATCATAGAAGGATCTTTTAGTTTTTATCAGTCCTGTTCTTCTTAGTAGTTGTGTTATATTCGGTCGACATTAGTTTTTCTAAGCACGCGTCTCTCTTTTGTTTTGCTTGAGTTACATAAGGTAATATCACCATCTATAATCGGTCGTAAGATCACTCTGAGTGGTTTCACAACAATAGAGGTTCAGATCTTGTTTGAGAGTCTCTAGATAAGAAGAAACCAAGTAGATCTCACCTTTAGACCCTTAAAACTCCAATACATCAATATCCCTACCTACAACTTTTAAGATGTTCTGACCCTGATGATGTGCTTTGATATTAATAATGACAAGCTCAACAAAACCCAGCAAACATTCAACCTCAAATATCACACTTATTCTGAACAACAAAGCAAAGTTTACCTTATTGAAGAAGGATGAGTATGAGGTGTGCGCTTATGAAAGATGGAATATTGGAATCACAAACAATGATTTGAATCTCTGGAAGGTGATTCAAAATGGCAACAGTTAAAAGGACTGGAAGAGATCGTGATGGAAGGTTATTTATTCTTCCACCACGATGCAGATGAAACTTTGTGACTCAGAGGGGAATCAAATTGGCAGAATACCTTGCTTCAGTCTATTCCTATGATCATGTGGTCGTGATTTCATTATAGGATGATGCAAGGGCTATATGAAATGCAGTTCAAGCTAGGTTTTGGGTGGAAATGCCGAATCCAGAAAAGATGAGAATGTCCATGTAGAAGAGAAATTCTCAAGTTTTAGAATTAGTGAATCTCAGTATGAATTGCCACACAAGGGTTATGACATGATGCAAAGCGGAAGATTTCTCAGTGAGGCTGTAACCATCAAGGCCAAGCTACTGATGAAGACATCAATCTTAAGTTTTAGAGGTTTGCCTTCTCTTGGTCACGGGGTGGCTTTGACTTAAAAACTAAAGGGGTAATTTTAAATAATAGGATGTTCGGGGTCTTGTAATTTTTCTTTTGATGATTTGTCTACGAGTTGGAATGAGCTTGAGATAGATATCAAAGGTATTTTCTACTCATTTCCTCAAGTCAATCTACTTAAAGCCATTCCTGGCATTTGTTTGTATACCCGTCTAGCAAAAAGAGGTCATATCAGAAGCCCAAGCTATCTCATCCTTAGCTACTTACTTGCGCCATCAAGTTCTAAAGCTAGAATCTACAGTTCTGGTAAGGGCTTCTTCAAGCTGTCTTCACTCTCTTGTAGCTGAAAGTGAACAGAACAACAAGTAGCTTATGAGATTTTGAGCAGATAGAAAAATTGGACTTAAGAAGAGATGGATAGCTATGCTTTCTGTTAGAGTACACAAGTTTGAGCAGAAAGCTGGAAGGAAGATTGATTTTGATAAGAAGGAATCTGCTAGGTTCAACAAGAAGAAGGTCAGATGTTACAAGTGTCTTCAAAGAGGCCACTTTGCCAGAGAATGCAGGGCAAAGGGAGGAAATGACAAGCAGAGATATTCCTCATTCAAGATTCAGGAGATTGGAAAGAAGGAAGAAGATTCCAAAGCCTTGATCACTGTTGATACATTGGTTGATTGGACAGAGCATGATGGTCAGAGTGATGGAGTTATTGCTCCTAAAGAGTTTGGTATGATTGCTGGTTGTGATACTGAGGATGCAATTGAAGAAGGTGCTGCCAAGATATACAACTTGATCACTGGAGCTGATACAAAGGAAGCCAGTACTGCAGGTGATGCTGGAGAATTTGCTCTCATGGGTGTCACTTCTGAGGTACATAACTGCCCTTTTGGTTGTGATAATAAGTATAATGAACTTCAAAAGCAGCATAATGAACTTAATGAACAAAATAGTGAATATTTTATACAAGTTCAAGCTTATAAGAACTCACTTAAAACTTTGGAAAAACAAAAGAGAGTTCTTCAGAAAAATCAGTTGACACTTGAAGACAAGATTAGGGTGTTGTCTATTGAACTAGAAAATACAACTAATCTGCTAAAACATTCTGAAAGAATAAATGCTATTGCTGAGACTGCTAAGAAAGAATTACAGACAAAACTTGATAATCACTTAGTACAAATTGAAAAGTGGAGAACCTCTTCCAAAAACTTGTTCAGATTAATTGATAGTTCCATGTCTGTTAGAACAAAAGTGGGTTTGGGATTTAATAACTATATAAGGGAAAATGAGTTAGGATGGGATGACTCTGCATTTAGTGTATTTACCACTAACTCTGAAGAAGTGGAAGGTAGACCTCTTTTCAATAGGTTTGCCAAAGCTGATAGTATGAAAGCTGTGCCTCCACCTCTTTCTGGAGACTACACTCCTCTATCAGATCACATTGACTTGGATGAATCACAAATGTCTTATGGTACAAAGTCCTCAACCTCTGGTGACTCTAATTCTGTGTCTAATGACTTTGTCTCTTGTGATAACAGTGACAAGTCTTCAGAGGTCAACACAAATGACTTTGCCTCCAGTGATTCTAGTGTCAAATCTTCAGAGCCCAAGTCAAATGATTCTACCTTATGTGCATCAACTTCCAGTGTATCCACATCTGATAGTGAAGCTGAGATTGAGTCCAATGTTGGGACACCTATCCAAGAACCCATTATTGTTCATGATTTACCTAATTTTTCTTGTAATAGTTCTGATAAGAATGAAAACACTTCGAGGAATTCTTGTAATAAGAATGGTTATTTTAATAAAAAGGCAGGTCATTTTAGGAAAAAGGCTTCATCTGCTTCAAAGTCTTGTTTTGTATGTGGTAGTTATCTTCATCTCATTAAGGATTGTAATTATTATGAGACACAATATGCTAATGACTTTGATGGTGTGGGATATCCTCATAGGGAACCAATTTGGGACAATGCTACTAGGGTCACTCAGTCAAATCAATTTGTCCCACAAGCAGTACTTCTCAAGTCTGGCAAGGTTTCTATTCCTGCTACTAGACCAAACCTGGTTCCTGTTGGTAGGCCAAAACCAATTTCTACTGGTAGGCCAAAACCAGTTTCTACTGGTAAGCAAAATAGGCCTTCTCTAGTTCATGCTGGTAGAAGAAATTCTTCTTTAGTTACTTCTGGTTGGTGGCAAAGTACTGCTAGACCTATGACCCATTTGCCTACACCTACGAGTACTTATTTTCAGACCTCCACATCATTTGGACCTCATGTTTATTACAATCAAATGCATTATGATGGGGATGGATGGGCAACTGCTGTTAAGCCCTCAGTACGTTGTTCTTGGAAGTCACATAGAAATAAAGTCTACAGGGTACCCAAGAACAATGGTGGATCTCACATATCTACATGGCCTAAAATTTCAGATCCACAAGGCAGACCCAAGTCAGGAATGGCTTGGGTCCCCCTTAGAACCTAATTGTTCTTTTGTAAAATTCTGTACAGGTCAATCTCCATACAGATGTTGGATATGAAGGGATAGTAGATAGTGGTTGTTCTCGCAATATGACTGGCAACAAGGAAAGATTGGATGACTTTCAACCTTTTAAAGGTAGCAAAGTAACTTTTGGAGGAGATGAAGGGCGAATAACTGGAAAAGGGACAATCAGGACTCCTAAGTTAGATTTTGAAAATGTATACTATGTGAAGGAACTTCAACAATTCAACTTGTTCTCAGTCTCTTAGATTTGTGACAAGAAGAATAGAGTTTTATTCACAAACACTGATTGTCTTGTCCTCTCCAACGATTTCAAACTCCCAGATGAAAGCATGGTTTTACTCAGAGTTCCAAGGATGCACAATTTGTATACTTTTAACTTGAATAATCTTGCTCCTAAAGAAAATTTGGCTTGTTTGGTGGCCAAAGCTTCTTCTGATAAAGTTGTACAGTGGCATAGAAGGATGGGTCATGTGAACTATAAAAATATGAATAAGTTGGTAAAAGATAACCTTGTCAGAGGTCTTCCCCCAAAGCTTTTCAAAAATGACCATACTTGTGTTGCATGTTGCAAAGGCAAGCAACACAAAGCCACCTATAAGGCCATTACTGTTGTAAGCTCTATTTCTGAGCCTTTGCAATTGCTTCATATGGACCTCTTTGGTCCTACATCCATTCGAAGCATAGACCACAAATATTACTGCCTTGTGATCACTGATGACTATAGCAGGTTTTGTTGGGGTTTCTTTCTAGAGACTAAGGATGAGTGATCCGTCCAAACCACACCTTAAAATATATATAATATATAATAAAATATAAAATATATATAGTAAGAATAGTCTAGAAAAAATTTAATGCTAAAAAGGGGTGTATAAGTTGTGGTACATGTTGATTCAGTTGGCATTTGCAGACAGATTTGGAGCTAAGACTTAAATGAGTAACATCAAATCTAAAGTTCACTTCTCTAATGCATTATCTATTACAAACTAAACACCATAAAAGCTCAAACGCATTTTTTTTCTCTTATTTGAAATCAAACAGTCCTAAGTTTAAAACATCAGGTTTTGTAAATAATAAAGCTAATCATAAAATACGATTTATTTTAATCAAGTCTAATCAAAACTTAGTCTAAATCTTATTCATGATGAGTTAAGGCTTGATTTAAGAACTTAAAGTGCCTAAACAGATTATAACTATGACAATTACACTTGAACCAAACACTCCTTAAAGAAGTTTAGAACAAAAATTTAGAACAAACAGATTATTAACAAGCATTCCAAGGCTAAAATAGATCAAATCAGTGACATTTTAACATCAAATAAGCCATTAAATCACAGAGTTAAGCATAGTAAATACAACAGTAGTAAGACATTCATCAAATTCAGTTTATAAAAGTTGAAAAGTCGAAAATAAGACGAAACCTCTTATCCAAAGCTTTAGTTCTGAACAACACTTGTTAAACACCTTAAACCAGCTTATGAATAAAATAAACCCCATGGATCCTTCCATGTTTGATCCATCATCCAAAACACCACCAAATCCAAACCAAATTGCAGAAACACAATAGAACTTTAATGAAACAACAATGATTAAAACTCAAACAGATTATATGTAAAGCTTTAGAAAACAGGATTAAGGATTGAATTTGCATCAAAGGTAACACAGACTTTAAGTAACTTGTAAACTGAATCTTTCTTAAAAATGTGAATACATTGCTTTTAAAATAAAAGTGCAGGAGAATCTAAATTGACATCATAAAAAAAATTCCCCTTTACATGATATTTATACTAGTCTAGGGTTTGAGGTCTTCAGTGTGCTTCTTGTGTTACTTTGGTGAGGAGAAACCAAATCAATCTTGGCCCTTGGTTTGCCTTTGTGCCCAAGTCGTATGATCTCAACCTTCATTTTTGATTAAGCCAATGGGAAGGGGGGATTGCCAAATGGGGCTTTGTGGCCATTTATTGGTTTTTTGGGTGGGGTAAGATGGGTGTAATGGGTTTTGGTGTTTAGTTGCAGGTGAGGACAAGGGAGAAGATGAATAGTGCCAAAAATGGCCATGGCAGGAAAACACACTCTATTTCGTTTTGTTTTGAGTGCAGGGGATATGTTTGGGTTTGTGGCAAAAATGGCCCCTCAATCTTATAAAGGTAATTTCAATTTTCGTACCTTGAGGTGTTTAAACTTTTGAGGGTTGGCAAGAAAAGCCCCTCAAAGTGTTATAGGGATTTACACTGAGGGTCCTTGTGATATGAATGAGTTTTGGCAATTGGCAAGTTTACCCCTTGATGGTGAATGATGTATTTGCATTGGAAGTCCTTTGTACTTAACAGCCGCTTGTTGTATATGTTGTTGGGCTCGTTAGTGTTTAAATGATTTGGGCCTTATGAATGGTAGTTTGGGCTGGCTTGTATAGTGAAGAGGAAATGGGCCAAGTTATTTAAACTTGGGCTTTATCATAGTAAGTCTTCAAATAATATGTAAATGGGCTGACCCGGCCCATTAGATGGGTACGGGTGGGCCCATTTAATATTTCTTCGGTTTTGACTCTGGTTTTGACCTTGACTTTTCCGGGGTTGACTTTGACTTTGACTTGACTTTGGCTTGATCACGCTTTTCCATTCCGTGCTCGGTTTTGTCCTTTTTTGCTTGATTTTTCGTCCTTTTCTCGGATATCCGTTTCCTGCACAAGATAAATGAAAACATACAAATACAATGTATTTTTGGTACGTTTTTAGTCATTTCAGTCTGATTTTAGAGGTCAAAGGTATGTGTAATTAAGCACATACCAAAATCCCCTATGCTAAACTATTGCGTGTCCTCACGCAATGCTATGAAGTAAGCACTTGAAAACTAAGGGACTTCTCGATTCCTTCCTCGACTAATTAACCTCGAAAAAAGTAGCTAAGTGTCGTCAAGGGGAAATAATGAATCAATAGACTTCGACATGTTACCCCGTTTTGGACCATTTTTTATATTTATACTAATTATTACTAATATTTTTGCAATTTTTCTTTTTTCTGATACTAATTAAACATATTTTGGACTTTGTTATTTATAACTTTAAGGGATCATAGAACAGATGCATCTTCGATCCGATGAATGCCCAAAAAAGATAAATTCATCGTCCCCGACTTTTCACTTATTCCAAACCAGGCTTAAAACAAAATCACCATCAATTATGAGTTAAGATGCTAACACTACTCATATTTGCAACTTGTAAGCTTTTCACTCCCGACAATTATTATATCCTAAGTGTATGTTGATATTTTGATTTCAACTTTGGATCAATGTTTTGCAATATTCCATATTTCACGTTCCACTCGAGAATAATGAGTTTGAAGGCGAGATCATCCCATGTAGCGAGTTTTGTCTCGGCACATCCCAACCTTGCGGCTAAGTGACCAGGATTTTGAAACCTCCACCTCACAATAGACTTAGTACGGGGACTCACGGGACCTTAGGTTTCTGAAACTCTCATATTTTCATGTGTGCACATACTTATATAAGTTTGTAGAGCCAGTTCCCCTACTACCATCACGCACACTCCTCAGTCCCCTCTACCTCCCTTAAACTTCCCACCACGCCTCTACACACCCTACGCAAAGTTCAAAAGCATATTTGAATTTCACAAAAAAGAGATCTTTTATTTATTCAATTCACAACTTAATATAACTCTTATGCAATTGTAACCCTCGACCTTTTAGAAGGCTGCAACATCGGTTGTGAGCCGGCAAGATGCAGCAAACTTTTATCAGCTCACAGTTTATATTTATTATATTTTTGCATTTTTCAACATCATTTTTTTTTAATTTAGAAAAACGTCTTTTTGAAAAATTTAAGTATAAATTTGAACTAAGGCTAAAGTTTTTGCTATATAATACATAAAAATTATTGATTTAAGTTTAATCTCTCAAAACGTTAGCCACGATATATTTAAACAGGCTAAGAGCTTATGGAGGGAAAAAAGCGGCGACAAATTACACATATTGAGCTCTTATGCATTCCAAATAATCTTGTTTAGCATCCAACTATACTTAACACTATCACTTTCTGTTTTCGAGAATATTCGCGAACGCTTAGTCTAAAAGTTAAGGAACAAGCTAGAGCTCAACACGCTCGATCGGGTCAAAATTTACTCTTATTCTACCCAGCAGGAAAGTCAAAATTGTGACAAAACACTTATTTTATTTTTCAAAATTTTTAAATTTTTTCATTTTTTTGGTATTTTTGGTGGTAAAAACGGGATTACGTAAAAACAACGGCTGCAGGCACAAATCAAAATCGAAGATCCCCTCATACTAGAATGAAACATTGTTCTTAATGTTTTAAGAAGGGTCTCTAGTAAATCCTAAGCCAGTTTTAGATTATGCTAATAAATCCATTTATGAATTATGCTAAAGATAAACGTTAGTCGATAAGATTTGGATATTGGATTCCCAAATGAAGCTGAGGATGTGAAGCTCAAGTGAGTGAAGGACAAAACCGAGAGCACGAGAGTCATCACAATTCGAGAGATCCTAGACAATAAACCACAAACACGAGAAAGAAAGAGGCGAGCCTCATCACATCACACTTATTTATTAATACTACTACTAGGATAAGCATGGGTTGCCACCCACGAAGCGCCTTGTTTTTGTTAACCGAGTCACAAGCTCGACTCGACCCCGAATTCATTGGTCCATGGGGGAGCAAGTGGAAGATAAAATCTCCATCGGACTTTCATTCAAGTTGTTTGGATAAACATTGAATTTCATGAAAGTTCCACTCCGATTAGATACACTCGGCATAAAAGAATGATAAACGGAGATGCCGGGGTCAAAAATGGTATCTTCATTCCCGCAAGAGAGAAGATATGGTGGAGTAACGGGATACGTGAGAAAAGGAAGAAAGATCCATACAACATATGCCAAGAGAGGAGATTGGTCATCCTCAAATGGTAAATTCACATTTGTCGTAGAAAGAACGTTCTCACGAATCCCGGAGTCAACAATACTAGTTAACTCACCCGGATCGGGCTCACTCTTAAAATAGAAACAATCATACTCCGGTGGAGATATGATGTGAGCGAGTTCATCGGCGAACTCCTCATGATAAAAGTCACTCCTATCGGCAGGAGGAAACGGATCATTCGAAAGATCAAAGATAAACGAATCATATTTAGAAAGAGAAATATCAGAATGAGTAGTGGTACTGCCACTACTCTTCTCTTCAATATGATCGTCATCAAAATAGAAAGCTTCATAATCCGGAAGAGAATAATCAGAACGAGTAGTGGTACTGCCACTACTATTCTCTTCCAAATCAAAGCAGAAAGTTTCAGATTCGGGTATAGAATTATCAAAGGTGTTAGTCTCCTCCAAGAAAAAGTTAGGAGATGTGGAGGAAGACTTGGTCATAACATCGGAAGATGGAGTGGGATTATCTTTTAATGCTTCGATCTTAGCAATAAGAAGATTGACATTCAACAATTTTTCACGAAGGATATCGTCTTTAATTGTTAGAAGAATATCAGTATCAATCCCTCCAACTTCCGATTCCGGGGATAACAATCTCTAACCACCTCTACTTGACTATCTCATCATCGGGAGGTTATGCATCGACATAATCATGTTCTCATAATAATCAGTCCATCATTGAAGTAGAATCATCTTGGAATCGATTATATCTCAGAATGTTCTTTGAAAGCTTCAGAGAGAGTATTGTTACAAAAGAGCACCTCAACCCACACTGTCGGGAATACCCTCGGGCTCACTTGGGATTGGGATAAGGTTCTCAACACTAGACTTTATTACTTCAACCGATTCCGTTGCTGGAATAGTGTCAAGATGCTCGTACCCCATACTTAGAGAGTTATCGGGTTCCTCGATTGGTAACACGGTGTGATTATGCAGTGGTGTTTGTCTCGTCATCATCTAGCAAAGGGAATTACATCCAATAACGATCTTTGAGGCCGCTTGCTCTTCCGCAATTCACTTTCTTCTTCCTTTTTTCGTATAGCTTGACCAACCAAATCACGTAAGGTTGTCATTTGTTCCATAAGATTATTTTGAGAATTGAGAAGGTCATTTTGGGAATTAAAGATTGGATGATTGACGGTATAAAAGCGGGGGGTTTAAATTGGTCAAAACCAAAAGAATTATAATCATAGCCAAGAATTTTGCCTCATGATAATAGTCCCTTCATTCATCGGTTGACATATTGGTAAAGTTTCATGAGGTCCCCAGCAATTTTCCCAACAAGGATATGTTGTGGAATCTCGTGAAGTTTATGAAAATAATTCCAAGTTTTGATTGAAACACTATGTCCTGAATTTAGACAAACCGGGACTTGAAGCTGACAATCTTAACCGTAATGAGAATCGTATCCCACAAACGTATCTCACAAGAGTATGGTACGTATAGTGGTTGTGGAGGATGGTTTTGCAACACTTGGAGAATCTAGAAGAGTACGAGTTGACAATTGCTTGGTGTTCCATTTCCAATTCGTACAATAAAAACAAACTCCATTGTATTCATTACAACCACATTTTAGGCATGTACCAAGAAGACATTGTTGTTGCAAACTTTGCAAGTTTTGTAGGTGCTGCTCACTAATGGTTTGAGTGTTGCATGGTTCCGGATTAGAAAAATCCAGAACTGTTCGGATGACAATAATAAACCCTAATGAGGCCTTTCGCCCACAAGTCTTACAATGCATTGTCGAAAAAAGATTCCATTTTCCCCCCCCCCCCCCCCCCCTAACGATCACCCACTCGTGACAACAATGGTCAAAGTGTAGAGGACCATGGTGAGGAATTTACACACGTGGTCCTGATTACCAACGAAATGGCTCTTGAGGAGCATTACCAACTTGGTATTGTCATCGGATGATTCGGAAGTATCTTGAAGGTCTTCGAAAAATTCATTTTCCACACAATATGTAAACAAATCTTCCTTAAAAAATTTTCGTAAAAGAGCACATCCTTGACAATACGGACCATCAACCGGGGTTCCACACCTTGCACACCTTGCACAATTTCGAGGGGGTTTAGGAACAAGAATTCTTGTCTTCAAGACCCTTTTTTTAACAACAAAAATCTGCAGTGTAGAAAACTCCACAAGTCGAGAATTCTTAATCGCGTAAAATCGGATTCAAAACATAATCGAATGATGTCATAAAGGAATAAAACATAAGATGATAAGAAAAGAATTAAAAATAAACGAAGAAAAAGAAGATTATTTTTTGGTATTTTCAATTAATTCACATTTATTTTAACGGACAAAAAAATGAGATAAGACAACTTAAAACCAATAGACAACCATCGTTTCACAGTAGCTCTTTAAAAGACTAAACGCACAAAGGAGCGGAAAGCACGAAGGCCTATAAAAAAAACCTCTCCTTCGGGCTCGTAGTTCCTCCGAACAACCCTCCTTAATACCACCTTCTATCGTTTTGTTTATCAATTAAAGGTGAGCCCGTAATTCACAGTACAAACAAAGGCAAGTTTTAAAACTTTTGTTCGAGTTGGTGAACACAACAAGTTTCTCCGGAGTTATTATGATAATACCATCTTTGAGAATATTATATTTTGGTATTTTTTACCTATTGTGAATTTTATTATAAATTAAAGACAATGTTTTTTTTAAATGATAATTATACCTAAAAAGAAAATGAAAATATTTTGTATATGTTTATATATATAATATATTCTATATAATAATTATCATATATATATAAAGAGATATATATTATATATATATATATATATAATATAGTATATTTTTGTATATTTTTTTACACTACAATGAAAACGGGTACCCCTTATCTATTACAAATATACAAAATAGACCCTACGACTTGGCTTATTTTTGGCTTATTAAAAAATAAAAATAAGCAAAAACTTAAAACATGAAAGTTGTTAAGGAGCTTATACTAAACAACTTTAACAAAAGGCACTTTCTACTTTTATCCACTGAATAAGCTATAAAATAAGCATTTTGAAACTGTTACAGAAACTAGGCTTTTTCCTAACTTTTTAGACTTTAGCTTATTCCTAGCTTAATACTAAATGAAAATAAAATCCAAAAGTTGCTATAAGATGCTTGTGATATATACTAGAGATATCTAAAATGAGATAAGCTACAAAGGAACAAGAATAACAAGAAATTTTCTATTGAAAAGTGCAAGTTTCAGCTTATAACTGTTTTTAAGCTATTCTAAATAAGCTAACTAGCTAGTTTCCAATTCCTAGAAACTGAGATTTTGGAAATAAGCTTTCCTATGATTGTTGAACAAACCTGGATAAAAGGAATTTGATAAAAAACAACTAGAACTTAAAAAGTCTAAAAGTAATAAGCTAGTATCCTAACTGCTGCTTAAGCTACTTTTGAAGGAAAATTTAAGCTAGCATAAGAGCTCGAAAATGAAATTTAAGTGTTGAATTTTGTAAAACTCATGGACTACTAATAATGTGCTTAATTCTACTTTCTAACTTCTAATTATGAATGCTTAAAAGTGAGTAGAAAAGTGGCTAGCAACAACAGCAGAAACTGTTGTTGCTGATGCAATTGGCCAAGGAATTCAATGCAGGCTAAATTTCTACTCTAAAACTCTTAAGCTAACTCATTACATGTATACAAGTGTACATTATCAAAATGTGAACTCTAAAATGCCATTAAACACTTAACTACAAAATCTATTTTAGCATCAAACTGTCCTGGTGCGAGGGTAGGAACTTTTAAAACTCTAATTCTCAAATTTCCCTACAATCTGAGATCTTTAAAACCTTTTTAAAACTTGATATTATAGCCTAGCACAACTGAATGAAGAGCTTTGACAGGGAATTTTTTACTTTAAGAGTCAAATCCACCTAAAACCAAACACTCCTTTATTCTATTCTAACTGTCAAATCTAAATTGAACTTAAAAATCTATTTTAAAGCTAAAGCTACTAAAACCTTTTATCTACTCAAGCTAATACTAATCTAATTAAGCTAAATAACCACTAAAAACAACAGCTTATTAGTAGTAATAAGCTAGTTACTCTCCTAGCCTTTTATACTAACAGTGACAGAATTAAGTATTTAAAATCTTAATGAACTAAAACTATAGCAACTCAATGCATTTGCATCTCTAAGCTAACTAAACAAATCTAAACACAATTAAACACAAATAAGAACAAAGAAATAAGCTAATTGAGTAAGCTAAATTTAAGCTAAAATGAAATGTACAAGATAAAACCTGGAAATTGAATGTCTCAGAACCTAGCCACTCTATCTGAATGAGTGGCTTAAAATTGTAAACCTAATGTGGCACCTTGCCTCTATACCTTGAGCTTTAAGCTCAATAAGCTAATATTAGCTTATTACCTCCTTGTTGCTTCCAAAATGAATCCAATGAATTCAAATGAACAATTTATGAACTAAAATAGAAACAAACTCAGTGTTTAACAAGCTTTGAGAAATATTGGAACAATTTTAAAACAAAAAATGGAATAAGCTAATTTGAGCTTATTACAAGCTTATTAGCTAAAACAAGCTTAAAATATGAAAACTTGAGAACAACCACAACTGAACTAGTTTGATTACTTCTAAAAGAAAAATACAAATTAAAAAATAGTAAGTTCAAACTGATTAAAAGTTTAAAACATAAATGAAAACGATGAACAGATACACAACTAAAAAAACAAAGAAAAACTAAAAATCTAAAACAACTCTAAAAACTAACTCAACTACTCATTTTCTTCTTGTCTTTTATAGCGATCTCAATCCTTTGTGCTTGTTTGTGTGAGAGCAAGACGGAAACCAATCTTGACCATCTAAACCCTTTGTGCTTCTTTAGCATTCATCACCAATCGATGATGACCTTGAAAAGAGTGGATTGCCAAATAGGACTAGGGGTTTAGTGGAGGTGAGGGTAAGGTTTGATCCATGGTGTATTGGTGTGAGGTTGAGTGTTATGGGGAGAAGGAAAAGGTAACAGGTTTTGGGTTTTGTTTTTTTGGCGGGAAATCTGTTATGAAAGGGTTGGGGGTGACAGGGTGTTGGTTTGGGAAGTTGACATGTTTGGTCCTTGATGTTGTATATGGTTGTTGCACCAATGGTCCTTGTGTATAAATAATCTTTGAGGAATTGGCAATATAACCCCCCAAAGGTTATATAACAAGTTGCACCGTACGTCCTTGGTGGCTATAAGTCTTAGGACTTGGCAGTTTAAGTCCTTGTAGTATAACTTTCCCATATTGGCATCTTAAGTCCTTCTCTTCATTTCCTTCTTTTTTTCTTTTTAACTAAGTTTAGGGACTTAACAAGTTTAGTCCTTAAACTTATTTTTCTTGACTTTTGGCTTCGGGGTTGACTTGGGTTGACTTTCTCAGGCTTGGGCATTACTTTGTCTTTGTCTTTTTCCCTCTGCATTTCCCATTCCGAGTCCGTTTTTGTCGATTTGGCTTTGTTTTTTTTGTTTTTCTAAGATATTCCTTTCCTGCACAAATATAATTACAAAACAAGCATATATTTGGCATTTTAAGTCCGTTTTTGGTTATTTTAGCTCGTTTTTAAAGGTAAAAGGTATGTGTAATTAAACACATACCAGTGATCTTGTTAAAACCCTAGCTCATGGAGACTTTACCCACTTACTGTTTAATGGCAATTTATATACTAGTAGTCCACTGGTCAAGTCTTTACCAATTGATTAAGAACGTACTCGTTGATCCCAAAAGTCACCTACCGGTCTAACTAAGCTTACTAATCTAAAGGCGAAGATAGGTCATTATTTGTGATCCCTATTGGTCCTAGATATATAAAATCACTATATGAGAGCATCCCGACATCTACTAACTTGGTCTGTAATACACTAGATTCTAGTTGAATGATAAGATCGCATTCAAAAGCGCGTAAACAAGTAATAAATTGATAAACAAAACCAAAGCAATCAACGATAAATTAAAGCATTCGAGATAAACACACCAAACATTCAAAGACTTCGTACTAAGGGCGTAAAACCCATGGTATTAAGCCCTCAAACGTCATAAATCAATACAAAGAGAAAGAAATTCAACCAAGGTAAACTAACCGAGTTAAACGAAAGATACCAAAATCGAACGATTACTATGTAAGTGAAATATAAAGTGTTCCTAAAGAATTGATCAGCTATTGCTTGCCCTTTTCTGCTCTTCTTTTCTCTGAAAATCGACGTTTGTGGTTAAGGTATCGAAATATGATCGAAGGAACACTGAAAACCAAAACGCCGTTTTTTAGTTTTTCTATTTATAAGGTTTTAGAATTTGGTCGATACGACGTATCGAGTGACTTGGATACGACGTATCGAGGTATCTTGGATAGGGATCATGTTTGTGCAAACTTCCATAATATTTTATTGCTATATCTTGAATACGGCGTATAGACTTCTTCTGGATACGGCGTATTGAATCTTGTTCCTTCGTGGTCTTTAGTGAAGTGCAGGCACAGATACGCCGTATCTTCCTTGATGGATACGGCGTATTGGATGTCAGAATCAATTTCTTCATATTTCTTCGTTTAAGCTCCAGAATGCGTGCCTTTTAGCTAATCTTTACCAAGTACTCCATAATTACTGCAATTCTCAAATACAAACGATTAAGTAACAATTCTTTGCAATAATTATACAAAATGGGTTATTTACATGGGATAAATGATGCTATAAAAGTAACATTATTTGATGTCATCAAATATCTCCCCACTTGAATCCTACTTGTCCTCAAGTAGCCTTTAGAAGTTTATAAAAATGTATCCTTAAGGATTTTTCCGTTTAAGCATTTATTTGATCTATTACAAGTACACAACCAAACACCTCACGAAATAGGTAGATGAAAACACTCAAATCACTTAACTAATCTATGTGGTAACATGTAACTAATTCACTCAATTGCTCGGTCGTGACGAGTATTCTATCATAGGCTTGGCAAGGATACACATCTCCACCACTAGAGCTAAGGAGTAACAAGTTTATAAAGGTAAAATGGATTTTTATATTATAAGGCTTAGGGTTGATCATTCTACAATCTTTCACCAAAAGTACCACACCAACAAGGCGGCTGAATCACACATACATGTCCGTAACGACGGAATAGACATGTGTGTTCGATCACATCCTCATTCGAGTTTAACCAAGGGTTAGGATGAAGAATGATATAGGGTATGGATCTTCTAACTTTCACCAAAAGTAATAAACCAACAAGGCAGCTGAATCACGCTTACATGGCCATAACGACAGAATAGACATGCATGACTCGATCACATCCTCGTTCGAGTAAAACCCAAGGTTAATGATTAGAAAAGGAAATAAATTATTGTTAAATAAAAATTACGAAACAAATAGACTAAGTCCAAACAGATAAGGTACAAGGTGCTAGACACTTTTCCCGACCGTTACCATGATAAAGACACAACTATATACAAACGTCTTGATCATTGATAAAAAACAACAACCTAAGCTGGCGTTCCCGTAACGGTCAACTTCCCAATCATCCCATACTTTACATACTTTTACAAGACAAGTGGCGATATCTACCACTTTATACAAAACTTTACATCGTTGACTTATAAGACGTATTAACGAATAATCGATCCTTCATATAATTCCTTCGGTTTAAGCTTTTGCGAAACAATTATCTCCAAACTTTCCACCTCTTTTTGTTGCAATTTTTCTATTTTTTTAAACACTAACTACGAATCTCGGTGTAATTTCACCATCTTTACGATTATAATAACTCTGGATAATTCCTTTGATTTTTCTCCATTCTTCAGACTGTAACCAATAATTTGATGGTAGTAAACAAATACATGAGTTTATGACTGACTATTTTACAATCTCATTGCGATTGAAAATTTCCTGCCAAACCATGCCAAGAAAAAATGAACACAAGACATAATGAAATACATACTTTACGCTTTGAAGCAATTTAACCATGAATAAAGAGACTTAATCTAACAAGGGTGAGCGCAAGGCGTAAAGGTGTAACGAAAATAAATAGTTGGTTTATTCCTAAAGTAATAGGCTCTACATGTTTTTTCAAGAGGTAATCTACTCTTAAAATGAGAGTAAACAAAGGGTTTATACGGGGGTTAACTAACCAGTGTAGTTAGTTAATAATACAACATATAAAGGCTTTTTGGGTGTAATCCTAGAAATTTACCAATTTAAATAAGTTACTCCATCTAAATCCATAGTACTCATTATTGTGGTCTCGAATAGATATACCAAGCCAGGTTCTAAAGTCTACAACATCACTGGCACACTCATATTTTTGTGGAATTTGGGTAAACATTTGGAAACGGATAAGGCTAAATTCTCACAATATATAATAAGGGTTATGTGTGCAGGTTATGTAACTAGTAATTTCACAAAAGTATGCTTTGAAAAAAATTGAAATTTGAGCATAATTTAAGCATTTTAATGTGAAAAATATGACAAGTAGCGTTCTAATTACCATCCCCCCACTTAAATTATACAACGTCCTCGTTGTATAGATAAAACATTAAAAACGGGAAATAAAAAGAATTAGAACGAGAAACTCCCCTGATGTTTTGCTCGGTAGATTCTTCAAGTTGAGTTTATGAGCAAGAATGTGTGTTGTAAATGCGTTTGAATTCCAGCATGACTACAACACACATAGGATTCCAGATGATCGATACTTCACCAACTTTGTCGATTACTTTTCCAGCGAGGTCATGTGCAAAATATAGGAAAAACATGCAAAATCCTATCTCGGGTATCCTATGGTTAATAAATAATAAAAACAATAAACTATACAGGGGACCAATACGCCGTATCCATAAACTAGAATACGCCATATGGAGAAACCTGTAAAAAGTATCAATAGGGGTCAGTCTGCTGAATACGTCATATCATGTGCATGAATACTCCGTATAGACAAAACTGACAATAAAGTTTTTAATGCAGAAAAAAATAAAGGACTGATAACGTCCAGACATTCAATACGCCGTATGGTATAGAGCGGATACGCCGTATTGATGTCTGGGAAGACGAATTTGATAAAAATAAACAACAATTCAGGTTGTCTCCCGGGAAGCACTTTTCTTTCAGCTAGTCTTTAAGTTAGACTTTTTCTTCAGCATTCTACGTCGTATTTTCTTCGAATTTGACGACCTTTTTATCATCCATATCAATACGTCCATCGTAGTACTTCTTTAATCTTTGTCCATTAACCTTAAAACTATTTTCGTTTTTATCAGTGATTTCCACGGTCCCATACGGATACACAGTTTTTACCACATTTGGACCGTACCATTTTGATTTGAGCTTTCCCGGATGCATCTTAAATCTAGAGTTAAATAGCAATACCTTGTCTCTAACTTTAAAGTTTTTATCCCCTCGGAGCCTATAGTCATGCTATTTCTTAGTTCTTTCCTTGTAGATACGGGTGTTCTCGTACGCTCCATCCCTTAATTATATTAATTCATTAAGTTTCATGAAACGGTTTTTGCCGCAGCTGTGAGATCCATATTACATTGTTTTAGTGCCCAATACGCTTTATGTTTGATCTCCACAGGTAGGTGACAAGCTTTCCCATAAACTAATCTAAAGGGGGTACATCCTGTAGGCGTATTGTAGGCGGTTCTGAATGCCCACAATGCATCGTCGAGCTTTTCGAACCAATTCTTTGGGTTATATCCAACTGACCTTTCCAAAATACGTTTAATAGCTCTATTGGTCACTTCGGTTTGTCCATTGGTTTGGGGGTGATATGTTGTTGATAACTTATAAGTCACTCCATATTTTTGTAAGGCTTTTTCTAGTTGAGAGTTACAAAAATGTGTCCCCCGATCACTAATCAAAGCCTTAGGAACTCCAAATCTTGCAAACAACCTTCTTAAAAACTTTATCACAACATGAGCATCCTTCGTAGGAAGTGCATGAGCTTCGACCCATTTTGATACATAATCAACCGCTACCAATATATATTTATTACCCCTCAAGTTAGGAAAGGGACCCATGAAGTCTAGTACCCATATGTCAAATACATCACATACATGAATATTGTTTTATGGCATCTCACTTCTTGATGATGTGTTTCTCGATCTCTAACATGCATCACATCTCATCACGTAATCTTTAGCATCTTTAAAGATACTAGGCCAAAAGAATCCCGATTCGTAGACTTTTCTTCTAGTAATTGACGCACTATGATGACCCCCAGCTGGTCCAGAATGGCAGTGTGCCAAGATTTCAAGGATTTTCTTTTCAGCAACGCATCGCCTCATTACATTGTCCGGACATAACCTGAATGCGTACGGCTCATCCCAAAAATAGTTCTTTACTTGAGAGAAAAACCTTCTTCTTTTTTCCGGTGTCCACCTTGGAGGCACAATCTTTCCAACAATATAATTAACATAATCAGCATACCATGGCTCATCATCATTTGGCTTAGCTTTCAACACCATAAGATGTTCGTCGAGAAATTCGTCAGCGATCTCTTCTTCTGTGAATACCCCCAAATCTAGGTTCTCAAGCCTTGATAAGTGATCCACAACTAAGTTTTCTGCCCCTTTTTATCCTTAATCTCGATGCCAAACCCTTGAAGAAGTAGAACCCATCTTATAAGCCTTGGTTTGGCGTCCTGTTTACTAAACAAATACTTCAAAGCAGAATGATCAGTGTAGACTACAGTTTTTGATAAGATAAGATAGGGATGAAACTTATCAAAAGAGAAAACAACTGCAAGAAGTTCTTTTTCTGTTGTGGTATAATGTTCTTAGGCGTTATTCAGAGTTTTGCTAGCATAATAGATTGGTTTGAATTTTCCATTTATTTGTTGGCCTAAAACAGCTCTAACAACGAAATCACTAGCGTCACACATTAATTCAAAGGGCACATTCCAATCAAGAGATATTATATAACACCCCCATTTTTGACATATAGCAGCGAAAGCTAATCTGGGGTATTATTTCATAGTACAACAGTCATAATCATAGAAAACGACTCAAAAGAGACGTTTTTAAAAGATAAGTTATCATTCATTATTTCATCAGAGTTTTTACAAACAGAGGTCCTAAAAATCTACATAAAAACATAAAGTTTGAATGATAACAGTTTAGCCATCTTCAAGTCTATGCCACTCCGTGCCATAAGGTGCTCAGTTACCTGAGATAAACATGCTAAAAAGGTCAACACAATGGTTGAGTGATATTCATAGGTTTAT